>JAHLWY010001408.1:0-21116 GCA_020002185.1 Paraescarpia echinospica | reverse complement strand
TCAGACTACCAAGGTGACCTTAATTGTGAGGTAACTGTATTACCAGGACTAAATTCTACACGTTACATGTACAGAAATCATTTGGTACTGTCTTTGGGTGACCGTTATTGTGAGATGACTGTATTAGCAGGACTAACTTCTACATTTTACTGGTACAGAAATAGTTTGGGACTGTACCATGGTGACCTTAATGAACAGTACTAACATCTGCACGTTACTGCTACAGAAATAATTCCAGACTGTACCAAGGTGACCTTCATTGTGAGGTCACTGTATTCGCTAGACTAACTTCTTTACTTTATTCGTACAGAAATCATCTGGGACTGTCCCAGGGTGACCTTAATTAACAGGACTAACTGCTATGCTTTAGTGATACAGACATATTTTGGGTCTGTTCCAGGGTGACTTTAATTGTGAGGTGACTGTATTAGATTGACAAACTTCCACACTTTACTGGTGCAAAAATAATTTGGAACTCCCAGGGTGACCTTAGTTAGCAGGATTAACTTCTACGCTTGATTGTTATACAAAAAATTGGGAATGTTACAGGGTGATTTTAATTGTGAGGTGACAGTATTAGCAGGAATAACATCCACACTTTACTTGAGCAGAAATAACTTTGTTCTGTCCTTTGTGACCTTACTTGGGAGGTGACTGTATTAACAGGGCCAATTTCTACACTTTACTAGTACAGAAATAATGTGGGACTGTACCAAGGTGACCTTAATTGTGAGGTGACTGTATTAACACGACTAACTTCTACACTTTATTGGTACACAAATGATTTAGTACTGTCTTTGGGTGACCTTAATTGTGAGGTGACTGTAGTAGCAGTAATAACTTCTACTCTTTACTGGTACAGAAATAATGAGGGACTGTTACAAGGTGACCTTAATTGTAATGTGACTATATTAGCAGGACTAACTTCTACACTTTACTGGTACAGAAATAATGTGGGACTGTTCCAAGGTGACCTTAACTGTGAGGTGATTGTATTAGCAGGATTAACTTCTATATTTTACTGGTACTGAAGTAATTTGTGACTGTACCAGGATGACCTTAATAGACAGGTGACTGTATTAGCAGGACTAATTTCTACATTCTACTAGTACATAAATAATTTCAGCCTGTACCAAGGTGACCTTAATTGTGAGGTGACTCTATTAGCAGGACTAACTTCCATACTTTACTAGTACAGAAATAATTTCAGACTGTACCACGGTGACCTTAATTGTGAGGTGACTGTATTAGTAGGACTAACTTCTACACTCTACTGGTACATAAATCATTTGGTACTGTCCATGGGTGACCTTTAGTTCTGAGGCAATAGCTCTAAACATCATTTTTCACAAAATATAGAAACCATCTGTCATTACCCAGTTGTACCATTTGCCACTGATAGAACATATGTAAGCCATCTTTAAAAGTTACATGCTCTGTTACTCCATATATTATTGGAATTTCTGTCATTGGTATCATCTACATAATACAGGTATACTGGAAAAAATAAATTATTATAAAGCCTCATGAATTAAATAAAACTAAATCGCCTTTATAATAAATGCAATAGACTTTTTGGACATACTTTTTAGTTCTGATGATCCATGCATGTGCATTAGACGGACATTGGTAGAAAATGCATTTCTGTGTCAGGAGAGGTTCGTGGACTTGATTCCCGAGTGACTGGTGCAGAAGGTAGACCAACAAATACACAGCAACAGATAAGTAACCTTAATTGTGAGGTGACTGTATTAGCAGTACTAACTTTCTACATTTTATTGTTACATAAATAATTTGGGACTCTCCCAGGGTGACCGTAATTATGAGGTGACTGTATTATCTGAACTAACTTCTACATTTTACTGGTACATAAATCTTTTGGTACTGTGCTAGGGTGACCTTAATTGTGAGGCAATAACTCTATTCATCATTTTTCGCAAAATGTAGAAACCATGTGTCATTAACCACTTTTATCATTTGCCACTGATAGAACATGTGTAAGCCATCTTTAAAAGATACATGCTCCATTACTTGATATATTATTTGAATATATGTCATTGATAGCATCTATATATTAAAAATATACTGGAAAAAGTAAACTATTATCAAGCCTCAGGAATTAAGTAAAACTAAATCGCTTTTATAAAAAACGTTTTAGACTTTTTGGACATACTTTTCAGATATGATGATCCATGCATGTGCATTAGATTGGCATTGATAGAAAATGCATTTCTGTTTCAGGAGAGGTTCTTTGTTTTGATTCCCAAGTGACTGGTGCAGAAGGTAGAACAACAAATACACAACAACAGATAAGTAACGTTAATTGTGAGGTGACTGTATTAGCAGGACTAACTTCCACATTTTAGTGCTGTAGAACTAATTTCAGACTACCAAGGTGACCTCATTTGTGAGGTGTCCTTATTAGCACGACTAACTTCTACACCTTACTGGTGCAAAAATAATTTGGTACTCTCCTATGGTGACCTTAATTGTGAGGTGACTGTATTAGTAGGACTAATTTCTACATTTTACCTGTACAGAAATAATTTCGGACTGTACCAGGGTGTCTATAATAGTCAGGTGACTGTTTTAGTAATACTAATTTCTACACTTTACTGGTACAGAAATAATGAGGAGCTGTACCAAGGTGACCTTAATTGTGAGGTGATTATATTAGCAGGACTAACTTTCTACACTTTACTGTTACTTAAATAATTTGGGACACTCCTAAGGTGACCTTAATTATGAGGTGACTCTATTAGCAGGAGTATCCTACATTTTTGTGGTGTAGAAATGATTTCAGACTACCAAGGTGACCATAATTGTGAGGTGACCTTATTAGCAGGACTAGCATCTACACGTTACTGCTACAGAAATAATTTCAGACTGTAGCTAGGTTACTTTCATTGTGAGGTCACTGTATTAGCTAGAATAACTTCTTCACTTTATTGGTACAGAAATCATTTGGGAAATTCCCAGGGTGACCTTAGTTAACAGGTCTAACTTCTATGCTTTAGTGGTACAGACATATTTTGGGACTTTTCCAGGGTGACTTTAATTGTGAGGTGACTGTATTAGCAGGACTAACTTCTACATTTTAATGGTATAAACTTTACTGGTACAGAAATCATTTGTTTGTGTCCTAGGGTGAACTTAATTGTGAGGTGACTGTATTAGCAACACTAACTTCTACACTTTACTTGTACAGAAATAATGAGTGATTGTACCAAGGTGACCTTAATTGTTAGGTGATTGTATTAGCAGGACTAACTTCTACACCTTACTGGTGCAAAAATAATTTTGGACACTCCCAGGGTGACCTTAATTATGAGGTGATTCTACTAGCAGGAGTATCCTTCTACATTTTACTGGTGTAGAAATAATTTCAGACTACCAAGGTGACCTTAATTGTGAGGTAACTGTATTACCAGGACTAAATTCTACACTTTACATGTACAGAAATCATGTGGTACTGTCTTTGGGTGACCTTAATTGTGAGATGACTGTATTAGCAGGACTAACTTCTACATTTTACTGGTACAGAAATAATTTGGGACTGTACCATGGTAACCCTAATGAACAGTACTAACTTCTACACGTTACTGTTACAGAAATAATTTCAGACTGTACAAAGGTGACCTTCATTGTGAGGTCACTGTATTCGCTAGACTAACTTCTTTACTTTATTCGTACAGAAATCATCTGGGACTGTCCCAGGGTGACCTTAATTAACAGGACTAACTCCTATGCTTTAGTGATACAGACATATTTTGGGACTGTTCCAGGGTGACTTTAATTGTGAGGTGACTGTATTTGCTGGACTAACTTCTACACTTTACTGGTGCAAAAATAATTTGGAACTCCCAGGGTGACCTTAGTTAGCAGGATTAACTTCTACGCTTGATTGTTATACAAAAAATTGGGAATCTTCCAGGGTGATTTTAATTGTGAGGTGACAGTATTAGCAGGAATAACATCCACACTTTACTTGAGCAGAAATAATTTTGTTCTGTCCTAGGGTGACCTTACTTGGGATGTGACTGTATTAGCAGGGCCAATTTCTACACTTTACTAGTACAGAAATAATGTGGGACTGTACCAAGGTGACCTTAATTGTGAGGTGACTGTATTAACACGACTAACTTCTACACTTTATTGGTACACAAATTATTTAGTACTGTCTTTGGGTGACCTTAATTGTGAGGTGACTGTAGTAGCAGTAATAACTTCTACTCTTTACTGGTACAGAAATAATGAGGGACTGTTACAAGGTGACCTTAATTGTAATGTGACTATATTAGCAGGACTAACTTCTACACTTTACTTGTACAGAAATAATGAGTGATTGTACCAAGGTGACCTTAATTGTTAGGTGATTGTATTAGCAGGACTAACTTCTACACCTTACTGGTGCAAAAATAATTTTGGACACTCCCAGGGTGACCTTAATTATGAGGTGATTCTACTAGCAGGAGTATCCTTCTACATTTTACTGGTGTAGAAATAATTTCAGACTACCAAGGTGACCTTAATTGTGAGGTAACTGTATTACCAGGACTAAATTCTACACTTTACATATACAGAAATCATTTGGTACTGTCTTTGGGTGACCTTAATTGTGAGAAGACTGTATTAGCAGGACTAACTTCTACATTTTACTGGTACAGAAATAAGTTGGGACTGTACCATGGTAACCCTAATGAACAGTACTAACTTCTACACGTTACTGCTACAGAAATAATTTCAGACTGTACAAAGGTGACCTTCATTGTGAGGTCACTGTATTAGCCAGAATAACTTCTTCACTTTACTGGTACAGAAATCATTTGGGACTGTCCCAGTGTGACCTTAATTAGAAGGACTAACTTCTATGCTTCATTGTTATACAACAATTTTGTAATGTTCCAGGGTGATTTTAATTGTGAGGTGACTGTATTAGAGGACTAACATCCACATTTTACTTGTGCAGAAATAATTTTGTACAGTCTTGGTAATGGTCAGGTGAATGTATTAGCAGGACCTATTTCTACACTTTACTGGTACATAAATAATAAGGGACTGTACCAAGGTGACCTTAATTATGAGGTGACTGTATTAGCAGGACTAACTTCTACATTTTAATGGTATACACTTTACTGGTACACAAATCATTTAGTTCTGTCCTAGGGTGAACTTAATTGTGAGGTCACTGTATTAGCAGCACTAACTTCTACTCTTTACCTGTACAGAAATAATGAGTGATTGTACCAAGGTGACCTTAATTCTTAGGTAATTGTATTAGCAGGACTAACTGCTACACCTTACTGGAGCAAAAATAATTTGGTACTTTCCTAGGGTGACCTTAATTGTGAGGTGACTGTATCAGTAGGACTAATTTCTACATTTTTCCTCTACAGAAATAATTTTGGACTGTACCAGGGTGTCCTTAATAGTCTGGTGACTGTTTTGATAGTACTAATTTCTACACTTTACTGGTACAGAAATAATGAGGGACTGTTTCAAGGTGACCTAAATTGTGAGGTGACTATATTAGCAGGACTAACTTCTACACTTTACTGGTACAAAAATAATGTAGGATTGTACCAAGGTGTCTTTATTTGTGAGGTGACTGTATCATCAGGAATAACTTCCTCACCTTCCTGGTGCAGAAATAATTTGGTACTCTCTTAGGGTGACCTTAATTGTGAGGTGATTGTTTTACAAGGGGTAAATTCTACACTTTATTATTGCAGAAATAATGTGTCACTGTACCATGGTGACCTTAATTGTGAGGTAACTGTATTACCAAGACTAAATTCTACACTTTACATGTACAGAAATCATTTGTTTCTGTCTTTGGGTGACCTTAATTGTGATGTGACTGTATTAGCAGGACTAACTTCTACACTTTACTGGTACAGAAATAATGTGGGATTGTACCAAAGTGACCTGATTTGTGAGGTGACTGTATCAGCAGAACTAACTTCCTACACTCTACTGGTACAAAAATAATGTTGGACAGTACAAAGGTGACCTTAACTGTGAGATGACTGTATTAGTAGGGCTAACTTCTACATTTTGTTGTTACACAAATAATTTCGGACTGTAATAGGGTGTCCTTAATAGTCAGGTGACTGTATTAGCAGGCCTAATTTCTACACTTTATTGGTCCAGAAGTAATTTCAGACTGTGCATTGGTAACCTTAATTGTGAGGTGACTATTAGAATGACTATCTTATACACTTTACTGGTACAGAAATAATGAGGGACTGTACGGAGGTGACCTTAATTGTGAGGTGACTGAATTAACGGGACTAACTTCTGCACTTTACTTGTACAGAAATAATTTGGTACTGTCCCAGTGTGACCTTAATTAGCAGGACTAACTTCTATGCTTTATTGTTATAGAACAATTTTTGAATGTTCCAGGGTGATTTTAATTGTGAGGTGACTATATTAGCAGTACTAACATCCACATTTTACTTGTGCAGAAATCATTTTATACTGTCTTGGTAATGGTCAGCTGAATGTATTATCAGGATCTATTTCTACACTTTAATACAGAAATAATAAGGGACTGTACCAAGGTGACCTTAATTATGAGGTGACTGTATTACCAGGACTAACTTCTACATTTTAATGGTATACACTTTACTGGTACAGAAATCATTTGTTTGTGTCCTAGGGTGAACTTAATTGTGAGGTGACTGTATTAGCAACACTAACTTCTACACTTTACTTGTACAGAAATAATGAGTGATTGTACCAAAGTGACCTTAACTGTGAGGTGATTGTATTAGCAGGATTAACTTCTATATTTTACTGGTACTGAAGTAATTTGTGACTGTACCAGGATGACCTTAATAGACAGGTGACTGTATTAGCAGGACTAATTTATACATTCTACTGGTACATAAATAATTTCAGCCTGTACCAAGGTGACCTTAATTGTGAGGTGACTCTATTAGCAGGACTAACTTCCATACTTTACTAGTACAGAAATAATTTCAGACTGTACCACGGTGACCTTAATTGTGAGGTGACTGTATTAGTAGGACTAACTTCTACACTCTACTGGTACATAAATCATTTGGTACTGTCCGTGGTTGACCTTTAGTTCTGAGGCAATAGCTCTAAACATCATTTTTCACAAAATGTAGAAACCATCTGTCATTACCCAGTTGTACCTTTTGCCACTGACAGAACATATGTAAGCCATTTTTAAAAGTTACATGCTCTGTTACTCCATATATTATTGGAATTTCTGTCATTGATATCATCTACATAATACAGGTATACTGGAAAAAATAAATTATTATAAAGCCTCATGAATTAAATAAAACTAAATCGCCTTTATAATAAATGCAATAGACTTTTTGGACATACTTTTTAGTTCTGATGATCCATGCATGTGCATTAGATGGACATTGGTAGAAAATGCATTTCTGTGTCAGGAGAGGTTCGTGGACTTGATTCCCGAGTGACTGGTGCAGAAGGTAGACCAACAAATACACAGCAACAGATAAGTAACCTTAATTGTGAGGTGACTGTATTAGCAGTACTAACTTTCTACATTTTATTGTTACATAAATAATTTGGGACTCTCCCAGGGTGACCGTAATTATGAGGTGACTGTATTATCTGAAGTAACTTCTACATTTTACTTGTACATAAATCTTTTGGTATTGTGCTAGGGTGACCTTAATTGTGAGGCAATAACTCTATTGATCATTTTTCGCAAAATGTAGAAACCATGTGTCATTAACCACTTTTATCATATGCCACTGATAGAACATGTGTAAGCCATCTTTAAAAGATACATGCTCCGTTTCTTGATATATTATTTGAATATATGTCATTGATGGCATCTATATAATACAAATATACTGGAAAAAGTAAACTATTATCAAGCCTCAGGAATTAAGTAAAACTAAATCACTTTTATAAAAAACGTTTTACACTTTTTGGACATACTTTTCAGATATGATGATCCATGCATGTGGATTAGATTGGCATTGATAGAAAATGCATTTCTGTTTCAGGAGAGGTTCTTTGTCTTGATTCCCAAGTGACTGGTGCAGAAGGTAGAACAACAAATACACAACAACAGATAAGTAACCTTAATTGTGAGGTGACTGTATTAGCAGGACTAACTTCCACATTTTAGTGCTGTAGAACTAATTTCAGACTACCAAGGTGACCTCATTTGTGAGGTGACCTTATTAGCAGGACTAACTTCTACACCTTACTGGTGCAAAAATAATTTGGTACTCTCCTATGGTGACCTTAATTGTGAGGTGACTGTATTAGTAGGACTAATTTCTACATTTTACCTGTACAGAAATAATTTCGGACTGTACCAGGGTGTCTTTAATAGTCAGGTGACTGTTTTAGTAATACTAATTTCTACACTTTACTGGTGACCTTAATTGTGAGGTGATTATATTAGCACGACTAACTTTCTACACTTTACTGTTACATAAATAATTTGGGACACTCCTAAGGTGACCTTAATTATGAGGTGACTCTATTAACAGGAGTATCCTACATTTTTGTGGTGTAGAAATGATTTCAGACAACCAAGGTGACCATAATTGTGAGGTGACCTTATTAGCAGGACTAGCATCTACACGTTACTGCTACAGAAATAATTTCAGACTGTAGCTAGGTTACCTTCATTGTGAGGTCACTGTATTAGCTAGAATAACTTCTTCACTTTATTGGTACAGAAATCATTTGGGAAATTCCCAGGGTGACCTTAGTTAACAGGTCTAACTTCTATGCTTTAGTGGTACAGACATATTTTGGGACTTTTCCAGGGTGACTTTAATTGTGAGGTGACTGTATTAGCAGGACTAACTTCTACATTTTAATGGTATAAACTTTACTGGTACAGAAATCATTTGTTTGTGTCCTAGGGTGAACTTAATTGTGAGGTGACTGTATTAGCAACACTAACTTCTACACTTTACTTGTACAGAAATAATGAGTGATTGTACCAAGGTGACCTTAATTGTTAGGTGATTGTATTAGCAGGACTAACTTCTACACCTTACTGGTGCAAAAATAATTTTGGACACTCCCAGGGTGACCTTAATTATGAGGTGATTCTACTAGCAGGAGTATCCTTCTACATTTTACTGGTGTAGAAATAATTTCAGACTACCAAGGTGACCTTAATTGTGAGGTAACTGTATTACCAGGACTAAATTCTACACTTTACATATACAGAAATCATTTGGTACTGTCTTTGGGTGAACTTAATTGTGAGGTAACTGTATTAGCAGGACTAACTTCTACATTTTACTGGTACAGAAATAATTTGGGACTGTACCATGTTGACCTTAATAGTCAAGTGACTGTATTAGCAGGATTAATTTCTACACTTTACTGGTTTATAAATAATTTGGGAATCTCCCAGGGTGACCTTAATTATGAGGTGACTTTATTAGCAGGACTAACTTCTACACTTTACTGGTACAAAAATAATGTAGGATTGTACCAAGGTGTCTTTATTTGTGAGGTGACTGTATCATCAGGAATAACTTCCTCACCTTCCTGGTGCAGAAATAATTTGGTACTCTCTTAGGGTGACCTTAATTGTGAGGTGACTGTTTTACAAGGGGTAAATTATACACTTTCTTATTACAGAAATAATGTGTCACTGTACCATGGTGACCTTAATTGTGAGGTAACTATTACCAAGACTAAATTCTACACTTTACATGTACAGAAATCATTTGTTTCTGTCTTTGGGTGACCTTAATTGTGATGTGACTGTATTAGCAGGACTAACTTCTACACTTTACTGGTACAGAAATAATGTGGGATTGTACCAAAGTGACCTGATTTGTGAGGTGACTGTATCAGCAGAACTAACTTCCTACACTCTACTGGTATAAAAATAATGTGGGACAGTACGAACGTAACATTAACTGTGAGATGACTGTATTAGTAGGGCTAACTTCTACATTTTGTTATTACAGAAATAATTTCGGACTGTACCAGGGTGTCCTTAATAGTCAGGTGACTGTATTAGGAGGCCTAATTTCTACACTTTATTGGTACAGAAGTAATTTCAGACTGTGCATTGGTAACCTTAATTGTGAGGTGAATATTAGAATGACTATCTTATACACTTTATTGGTACAGAAATAATGAGGGGCTGTACGAAGGTGACCTTAATTGTGAGGTGACTGAATTAACGAGACTAACTTCTGCACTTTACTGGTACAGAAATCATTTGGTACTGTCCCAGTGTGACCTTAATTAGCAAGACTAACTTCAATGCTTTATTGTTATAGAACAATTTTGGAATGTTCCAGGTTGATTTTAATTGTGAGGTGACTGTATTATTTTACTTGTGCAGAAATCATTTTGTACTGTCTTTGTAATGGTCAGGTGAATGTATTATCAGGATCTAATTCTACACTTTACTGGTACAGAAATAATAAGGCACTGTAACAAGGTGACCTTAATTATGAGGTGACTGTATTAGCAGGACTGACTTCTACATTTTAATGGTATACACTTTATTGGTACAGAAATCATTTGGTTGTGTCCTAGGGTGAACTTAATTGTGAGGTGACTGTATTAGCAGCACTAACTTCTACACTTTACTTGTACAGATATAATGAGTGATTGTACCAAGGTGACCTTAATAGTCAAGTGACTGTATTAGCAGAATTAATTTCTACACTTTACTGGTACATAAATAATTTTGGACTCTCCCAGTGCGACCTTAATTGAGGTGATTGTATTAGCAGGACTAACTTCTACACCTTACTGGTGCAAAAATAATTTCGGACACTCCCAGGGTGACCTTAATTATGAGGTGACTCTATTAGCAGGAATATCCTTCTACATTTTACTAGTGTAGAAATAATTTCAGACTACCAAGGTGACCTTGATTGTGAGGTAACTGTATTACCAGGACTAAATTCTACACTTTACATGTACAGAAATCATTTGGTACTGTCTTTGGGTGACCTTAATTGTGAGATGACTGTATTAGCAGGACTAACTTCTACATTTTACTGGTACATAAATAATTTTCGACTGTACTAAATCAGGTGACTGTATTAGCTGGACTAACTTCCACACTTTACTGGTGCAAAAATAATTTGGAACTCCCAGGGTGACCATAATTAGCAAGACTAACTTCTACGCTTGATTGTTATAGAAAAAATTGGGAATGTTCCAAGTTGATTTTAATTGTGAGGTGACTATATTAACAGGACTAACATCCACATTTTACTTGTGCAGAAATCATTTTGTACTGTCTTGGTATTTGTCAGGTGAATGTATTAGCAGGATCTATTTCTACATTTTACTGCTACAGAAATAATTTCAGACTGTAACAAGGTGACCTTCATAGAGAATTGATTTTAATTGTGAGGTGACTATATTAGCAGGACTAACTTCCCCACTTTACTGGTACAGAAATAATTTGGTACAGTCTTAGTGTGACCTTAATTGTGAGGTGACTGTATTAGCAGGACTAAATTCTACACCTCCCTGATGCAAAAATAATTTGTTACTCTTTTAGGGTGACCTTAATTGTGAGGTGAATGTATTAGCAGGACTAACTGCCACACCTTACTGGTGCAGAAATAATTTTGTTCTCTCCTAGGGTGACCTTAATTGTGAGGTGACTGTATTAGCAGGACTAACTTCTACACTTTACTGGTACAGAGATAATGAGGGACTGTACCAAAGTGACCTTCATTGTGAGGTGACTATATTAGCAGAACTAACTTCTTCACTTTATTTGTACAGAAATCATTTAGGACTGTCCCAGGGTGACCTTAATTAGCAGGACTAACTTCTATGCTTTAGTGGTACAGAAATCATTTGGGACTGTTCCAGGGTGTCTTTAAGTGTGAGGTGACTATATTAGCAAGCCTAACTTCCAAAATTTACTGGTACAGAAATAATGTTGGACTGTATAAGTGAGGTGACTGTATTAGCTGGACTAACTTCCACACTTTACTGGTGCAAAAATAATTTGGAACTCCCAGGGTGACAATAATTAGCAGGACTAACTTCTACGCTTGATTGTTATAGAAAAAATTGGGAATGTTCCAGCATAATTTAATTGTGAGGTGACTATATTAACAGGACTATCATCCATATTTTACTTGTGCAGGAATCATTTTGTACTGTCTTGGTATTGGTCAGGTGAATTTATTAGCAGGATCTATTTCTTCATTTTACTGGTACAGAAATAATAAGGCACTGTACCAAGGTGACCTTAATTATGAGGTGACTGCATTAGCAGGACTAACTTCTACATTTTAATGGTATAAACTTTACTAGTACAGAAATAATTTGGTACTCTCCTAGGGTGACCTTAATTGTGAGGTGACTACATTAGCAGGACTAACTTCTACACTTTACTAGTATATAAATAATGTTAGACTGTACCAAGGTGACCTTATTTGTGAGGTGACTGTATTAGCAGGACTAACTTCTACACTTTACTGGTACAGACATAATGAGGGACTGTACCAAGGTGACCTTCATTGTGAGGTGACTATATTACCAGAACTAACTTCTTCACTTTATTTGTACAGAGATCATTTAGGACTGTCCCAGGGTGACCTTAATTAGCAGGACTAACTTCTGTGCGTTAGTGGTACAGAAATCATTTGGGACTGTTTCACGGTGACTTTACGTGTGAGGTGACTATATTAGCAAGACTAACTTCCAAAATTTACTGGTAGAGAAATAATTTTGGACTGTATAAGTGAGGTGACTTTATTAGCTGGACTAACTTCAAAACTTTACTGGTGCAAAAATAATTTGGAACTCTCGCACGGTGTCCTTAATTAGCAGGACTAACTTCTACGCTTGGTTGTTATAGATAAAATTGGGAATGTTCCAGAGTGATTTTAATTGTGGGGTGACAATATTAGCAGGAATAACATCCACACTTTACTTGTGCAGAAATAATTTTGTTCTCTCCTAGGGTGATCTTACTTGGGAGGTGACTGTATTAGCAGGACCAATTTCTACACTTTACTGGTACAGAAATAATGTGGGACTGTTACAAGGTGTCCTTAATTGTGATGTGACTATATTAGCAGGACTAACAGCCACACCTTACTGGTGCAGAAATAATTTGGTACTCTCCTAGGGTGACCTTAATTGTGAGGTGACTACATTAGCAGGACTAACTTCTACACTTTACTGGTATAGAAATAATGTTAGACTGTACCAAGGTGACCTTATTTGTGAGGTGACTATATTGACAGGACTAACTTCTACATTTTATTGGTACAGAAATAATTTGTGACTGTACCAGGATGACCTTAATAGACAGGTGACTGTATTAGAAGGACTAATTTCTACATTCTACTGGTACATCAATAATTTCAGCCTGTACCAAGGTGACCTTAATTGTGAGGTGACTGTATTAGCAGGACTAACTTCCAAAATTTACTTGTGCAGAAATTATTTTGTACTGTCTTGGTATTGGTCAGGTGAATGTATTAGCAGGATGTATTTCTACATTTTACTGGTACAGAAATAATAAGGCACTGTACCAAGGTGACCTTAATTATGAGGTGACTGTATTAGCAGGACTAACTTCTACATTTTAATGGTATACACTTTACTAGTACAGAAATCATTTGGTTGTGTCCTAGGGTGAACTTAATTGTGAGGTGAATGTATTGCAGCACTAACTTCTACACTTTACTGGTACAGAAACAAAGAGTGATTGTACCAAGGTGACCTTAATTGTTAGATGATTGTATTAGCAGGAGTATCCTTCTACATTTTACTGGTGTAGAAATAATTTTAGACTACCAAGGTGACGATAATTGTGAGGTGAATGTATTAGCAGGACTAACTTCTTCACTTTATTGGTACAGAAATCATTTGGGACTGTCCCAGGGTGACCTTAATTAGCAGGACTAACTTCTATGCTTTAGTGGTATAGGCATATTTTGGAACTGTTCAAGGGTGACTTTAATCGATCGTGAGAGGTGATTATATTAGCAGGACTAACTTCCACACTTTACTGGTACAGAAATAATTTGTTACAGTCCTAGTGTGATGTTAATTGTGAGGTGACTGTATTAGCAGAACTAAATTCCACACATTTCCGGTGCAAAAATAATTTGTTACTCTCTTAGGATGACCTCTGTTGTGAGGTGAGTGTATTAGCAAGACTAACATCTACACTTTATTGATACAGAAATTATGTGGGACTGTACCATGGTGACCTTATTTGTGAGGTGACTATATTAGCAGGACTAAATTCTACACTTTACTGGTACAGAAATAATGTGGGACTGTACCAAGGTGACCTTATTTATGAGGTGACCTGATGAGCAGGACTATCTTCTACACTTTACAGGTACAAAAATCATGTGGTACTCTACGAAGATGACCTTAGTTGTGAGGTGACTGTAAAAGCAGGACTAATTTCTACACATTATTGTTACATAAATAATTTTTTACTCTCTTAGGGTGACCTTAATGATGAGGTGACTGGGATCATTTTTGATATTGTTGATCATCCCCAGATTGTAAGCTGTGCTGTAATTCATGTGAAATATGTTATCACTTTCAATTGATAGTTATTCATGATTTGGCTACATTTTTAGTTGTTGATTATCCCTATCGATTAAAATTAAAGGTCAGAAAACGTCAAAATTGTTATTATTGTAACCTGTGCAGTCATACAAGTGAAATCAACAATTAAAAACAATGTCAATTGCTCATTAACAGTAAATTTTAAGGTATAACATAATATTTCACATGTAAGACTACACAATTTATAATCACAGCAATATAAATGTTTTCTGACGGTTACTTTTTATTTATAGGGGATGACCTACAATTAAATACGTCAAATGCTGATTGACTAATTTAAATTGTATAGTCTTACACGTGAAATATTATGTTATCCCTTTCAAGTTATTTTTAGTCGGCAATTGACGTTTTAAATTGTTGATTACCCCTATAAATTAAAATAATCGTCAGAAAATGTCAGTTTCTGTTATTGTAACCTGTGCAGTGATACAAGTGAAATATATTATTTTCAATTGATGGATATTCGGCATTTGGGATCGTTTTTAATTGTTGATTATCCCCTATAGATGAAAAATAATCGTCAGAAAACTTCTAAACTTATGTTATTGTAAAACTGTGCAGTCTTACACGTGAAATATTATCTTATCCCTGTGACGTTTATTGACGGTTAGTTTTCATCTATATGGGATCACCAACAATAAAAAAGGATCCCAAATGAATAATATCGATCAATTGAAAGTGAAAACATAATATTTCCCATGCATCATTGTATCTCTTTAAAAAACAGAAATTTAGACGTTTTCTGACGGTTAGGTATGATTGATAGGGGTAATCAACAACTAAAGACTTTGCCAAATGCTGAATAACTATCAATTGAAAGTGATAACATAATATTTCACGTGCATTACTGCACAGCTTACAATCACAGCAATATAGATGTGTTCTGATCGATATTCTGCTCTTGGGATCGTTTTAAATTGTTGATCACCCCCAACATATTGTAAGCTGTGAAGTTTTACACATGAAATATTATGTTATCACTTCCAATGCTTCTCTCGACGAAACAGATCTCGAAGACAGATGGAATACTTTCAAATCAGAAGTATCCCAAGCCACTGAAATTACCATCGGCCGTGTCAAAACTGCTCGTAAGCGATGGATCACGACCCATCATACACTTTCAATCATCGACGAGTGTCGTGAAGCCAAACTCTCCGGCAACACTGACTCCTACCGAAAACTGAAACCGTCTCGAAAACGCGCACTCTAACAGGATCAAGAAAACTACTGGAACTGTAAAGCGAAATGCATCGAGAATACTGCCATTGACAACAATCATGCCACCATATATCGGGAATTCAGAATCCTGGCAGCTGGTCACACAATCCACAACTAAATCAATTTTGTTAAGGATAAAAACGGCTCTAATCTTACAAACAAAGAAGACTGCCTCAATCGCTGGAAAGAGCACTTCAGCAATTTCCTCAACAAGCCCCCGGCGGAACCGGATCCTTATGACAACACGTCTAATACTCCGGTTAATGACACTCTTAGTCTCCTGTGACCATCGTGGAAGTGACAAAGGCTCTCTCCAAACTGAAGAATGGACGCGCAGTTGGAATATGCAATGTCACCGCTGAAATGCTCAACGCCGGCAGACCCTCTATGATTTTGTGACTTCAAAATATAAACTGTGTTTGGGTAAACGAAGAAAGCCCTATTGATTGGAGACGTAGTATCATCCTGCCATTCTGGAAACACAAAGGCGACCGTCTGGTATGCAGCAATCACAGAGGAATAACACTTCTATCAATACCTGGAAAACTGTTCGCACTCATCTTGTTACATCGTTCTATTGATGCTATTAAGACAACAAGAAGAGTCCAGCAGGCTGGTTTCGTTCCGGCCCGCTTATTGGTTAATCAGATATTCTCTACGCCAGATTATCGAAAAGCTAAATGAATTTCGTCAAACGGCCTTCATTGCTTTTATTGATTATAAAGCTGCTTTTGATAGTATCGACCGCAAGAGCCTCTGGTTCTCCTTTAAAACACTGGCCTGCCCCGAGAGTTATGCCGATTATTCATGCTACTGTACAGCGACAGTGAGAGCTGCATCCGAGGCGGATACAAGTAATGATTCCTCAGATATTTTCTCCATTGACTCCGGTGTACGTCAAAGGCAGTATGGTTGCCCCTGATACGTTAATATCACAATTGACATTATCATGGTACAACTTGAGAGAAATGCCGGTTCTTCCCTCGGCATTAGACTTGGCTAGTTGACACTAGCCGGATTACTGCTTGCATCCATTTGTAAATATTGACGGTTATCATACTTACAGGCATTTTGTAAGAGCTAGAACTATTAGATTTTGACTAAACTCGACCAGCATGTCAATGAGATGACAACGGCAGGTGAGAAGTTTAATACAGTTTCCAGGTCACGTTTTCTTACAATCAGACAAAACGTTAACATGGTCGCCAATGGGAAAACTATCAGTGTGCTGACCCCTAATGGCTCTGTCGACCACGAGGTCGCAGTTAGAATCGGCAAAGCAGCGGGTGCAATAAAACGACTGTCAACTGCTCTGTGTCGCAGACGTTTCATCTAGCGGGGTACCAAGCTAAAGATGTTCAATGCTCTCGTCATTTCCATCCTTCTATATGCTCTTCGTCCTGGCAACAACCATTCAACAGGCCAAGAAAATCGATGCTTTCGCCATCGAGCCTCCGACGCCTCGAAAACATGTGGTTCAATTACATCAGCAATAACACGGAGACACCTTCGATGATTCGGCCACCTGCAACGAATGGCACCAAACTACCTTGCCGCTCTATTATACCGATTTCACCCACAAAACACCGGCTGGAAACGGCGCCGTGGGCGTCCTCGCCGTCGATGGATCGACTTTGTTAAGCAAGATTTGGATGGCCTGGTCCTCACGTTTGAGGCGGCTGAGCAGATGGCCGTTGACTGCCGCACTTGGAAGGCGATGATAAAGAATGTGATGTGACCTCTACGCTTCGATATCCGGCAAGAGCTCTCAGTCAGTAAGTCAAGTCACTTTCAATTGATAGTTATTGAGCATTTGGTAAAGTTTGTATCTGTTGATTATCCATTGCTGAGTGAATGGAAGTGATAAAATAATATTTCACAGCTTACAATCTGTTGGGGATGATCAACAAATTAAAAACAATCCCAAATGCCGAAAATCGATCATAAAACATGTCTAGTAATGCACGTGAAATATGATGTTATCACTTTCAATTGATCAATATTGGGAATTTGGGATCGTTTTTAATTGTTGATTTCAATTGTATGACTGCACAGTTTACAATAACATAAATTGATACGTTTTCTGACGGTTATTTTTTTTATAAGGGTAATCAACAAATAAAAACGTAAATTGCTGATTAACAATAAATTGAAAGGGATAACATAATATTTCATGAGTAAAAATGTACAGCTAATCTTTCAATTGATAGTCATTCAGCATTTGACGTATTTAATTGTTGGTCATCCCGTATAAATGAAAACTAACCGTAAGAAAACATCTATATTGCTGTGATTGTAAGGTGTACTGTCTTACACGTGAAATGTTAAATCACTACTTTCAATTGATTGTTATTCTGCATTTGGGATCGTTTATAATTGTTGATTATCCCCAACAGATGAAAACTAACCATCAGAAAACATCTATATTGCTGTGTTTGTAAGTTGTTCTGTTTTACACGTGAAATATTATTTTATCCCTTCAAATTTATTGTTAATCAGTAATTGAGAACGTTTCTAATTGTTGATTTCACTTGTATGACTGCACAGATTACAATAACATAAATTTAGACTTTTCTGACGGTTATTTAAATTTATAGGGATAATCAACAAATAAAAACGTTGTCAGTTGCTGATTAAAAATAAATTGAAAGGTTAACATAATATTTCACGAGTAAGATTGTACAGCTAATCTTTCAATTTATAGTCATTCAGCATTTGACGTATTTAGTTGTTGGTCATCCACTATAAATGAAAACTAACCGTCACAAAACATCTATATTGCTGTGATTGTAAAGGTGTGCTGCCTTACACGTGAAATATTATTATGTTATCCCTTTCAATTTATTTTTAATCAGCAACTGACAACGTTTTTAATTGTTGATTTCACTTGTGTCACTGCACAGTTTACAATAACATAAATTGAGACGTTTTTTGAAGGTTATTTTTATTTATAAGGGTAAACAACAATTAAAAACGTTCTCAATTGCTGATTAACAATAAATTGAAAGGGATAACTTAAAAGAATGTACAGCTAATCTTTCAATTGATAGTCATTCAGCATTATACTTTTTTAATTTTGGTCACCCGTATAAATGAAAACTAACCGTAAGAAAACATCTATATTCGTGTGATTATAAGGTGTCCTGTCTTATACGTGAAATATTGTATGATTAATTTCAATTGATTAATATTCTGCATTCGGGATAGTTTTTAATTGTTGATCATCCTCAACAGATGAAAACTAACCATCAGAAAACAACTATATTACTGTGATTGTAAAAGGTGTGCAGTTTTACACGTGAACTATTGTCACCATAACTTTCAATTGATTAATATTCTGCATTTGGGATCTTTATAATTGTTGATTATCCACAACAGATAAAAATTAACCATCACAAAACATCTATATTGCTGTGGTTGTAACGTATGTAGCAATACAAGTGAAATATTATCTTATCCCTTTCAATTTATTGTTAATCAGCAATTGACAAGTGTTTTTAATTGTTCATTTCAGTTGTATGACTGCACAGTTTACAATTACATAAATTGAGACGTTTTCTGACGGTTATTTTTATTGTAAGGGTAATCAACAATTGAAAACGTTGTCAGTTGCTCATTAACAATAAATTGAAAGGTTAACATAATATTTCACGAGTAAGACTGTACAGCTAATCCATCGATTCATAGTAATTCAGCTTTTAATGTTTTTAATCGTTTGCATCCCCTATAAATGAAAATTAACCGTCACAAAACATCTATATTGCTGTGATTATAAAGGTATGCTGCCTTACACGTGAAATGTTATATAAAAACTTTGAATTGAATAATATTTTGCATTTGGGATCGTTTATAATTGTTGATTATCCCCAAAAAATGAAAACAAACCATCAAAAAACATCTATATTGCTGTGATTGTAAGGTGTGCTTTCTTACACGTGAAATATTGTATCATTACTTTCAATTGATTGCTATTCTGCATTTGGGATCGTTTATAATTGTTGATTATCCCCAAAAGATGAAAACTAACTATCAGAAAACATCTATATTGCTGTGTTTGTAAGTAGTGCTGTTTTACACGTGAAATATTATCTTATCCCTTCAAATTTATTGTTAATCAGTAATTGACGTTTCTAATTGTTGATTTCACTTGTATGACTGCACAGTTTACAATAACATAAATTTAGACGTTTTCTGACGGTTATTTAAATTTATAGGGATAATCAACAATTGAAAACGTTGTCAGTTGCTCATTAACAATAAATTGAAAGGTTAACATAATATTTAACGAGTAAGACTTTACAGCTAATCCATCGAATCATAGTAATTCAGCTTTTAACGTTTTTAATCGTTGGTCATCCCATATAAATGAAAACTAACCGTCACAAAACATCTATATTGCTGTCATTGTTAAAGGTGTGCTGCCTTACACGTGAAATATTATATCATAACTTTGAATTGAATAATATTCTGTATTTGGGATCGTTTATAATTGTCGATTATCCCCAAAAGAAACAAACCATCAAAAAACATCTATATTGCTGTGATTGTAAGGTGTGCTTTCTTAGACGTTGTATCATTACTTTCAATTGATTGCTATTCTGCATTTGGGATCGTTTTTAATAGTTGATCATCCCCAACAGATGAAAACTAACCGTCACAAAACATCTATATTGCTGTGATTATAAAGGTATGCTGCCTTACACGTGAAATGTTATACCAAACTTTGAATTGAATAATATTCTGCATTTGGGATCGTTTATAATTGTTAATTATCCCCAAAAAATGAAAACAAACCATCAAAAAACATCTATATTGCTGTGATTGTAAGGTGTGCTTTCTTACACGTGAAATATTGTATCATTACTTTTAATTGATTGCTATTCTGCATTTGGGATCGTTTTTAATAGTTGATCATCCCCAACAGATGAAAACTAACCATCAGAAAACATCTATATTGCTGTGTTTGTAAGTAGTGCTGTTTTACACGTGAAATATTATCTTATCCCTTCAAATTTATTGTTAATCAGTAATTGAGAACGTTTCTAATTGTTGATTTCACTTGTATGACTGCACAGTTTACAATAACATAAATTGAGACGTTTTCTGACGGTTATTTTTATTGTAAGGGTAATCAACAATTAAAAACGTCAATTGCTGATTAACTATAAATTGAAAGGGATAACATAATATTTCACGAGTAAGACTGTACAGCTAATCCATCGATTCATAGTAATTCAGCTTTTAACGTTTTTAATCGTTTGTCATCCCCTATAAATGAAAATTAACCGTCACAAAACATCTATATTGCTGTGATT
>JAHLWY010001407.1:0-21119 GCA_020002185.1 Paraescarpia echinospica | reverse complement strand
TTACTTGAGGTGCAGTGACAATGTATTCTTGCTGTGTATACTGGGGGTGTAGTGACTGTGTATTCTAGCTGTGTACTGGGGGTGTAGTGACTATGTATTCTAACTGTGTAGTAGGAGTGTAGTTACTATGTATTCTAGCTGTGTACTGGGGGTGCAGTGACTGTTTTCTAGCTGTTTACTGGGGGTGCAGTGACAATGTATTCTTGCTGTGTATACTGGGGGTGTAGTGACTGTGTATTCAAGTTGTGTACTGGGGGTGTAGTGACTGTATTCTAGCTGTTTCCTTGGGGTGCAGTGACAAAGTATACTTGCTGTGTACTGCGGGTGTAGTGGCTATGTATTCTATCTGTATAGTAGGGGTGTAGTGACTATGTATTCTAGCTGTGCACTGGGGGCACAGTGAATATAGTCTAGCTGTCTCCTAGGGGTGCAGTGACTATGTATTCTAGCTGTGTATTGGGGGTGTAGTGACAGTGTGTTGTAGTTTTATACTGGGGATGTACTGACTGTATTCTAGCTGTGTACTAGGGGTGTACTGACTGTGTATTGTAGCTGTTTACTGGGAGTGTAGTGACTGTGTATTCTAGCTGTGTACTGTGGGTCTAATGACTGTATTCTAGCTGTTTTCTGGGGGTGCTGTGACTATGTATTCTTTGTGTGTACTAGAATGTATTGACTGTGTATTCTAGCTGTGTACTGGGGGATGTAGTGACTGTGTATTCTAGCTGTGTATTGGTGGTGCAGTGATTGTATTCTAGCTGTGTACTGGGGGTGTAATGACTATGTATTCTAGCTGTGTACCTGGGGTGCAGTGACTGTATTCTAGCTGTTTACTGGGGGTGCAGTGACAATGTATTCTTGCTGTGTGTACTGGGGGTGTAGTGACTGTGTATTCAAGCTGTGTACTGGGGGTGTAGTGACTGTATTCTAGCTGTTTACTTGGGGTGCAGTGACTATGTATTCTAGCTGTGCATTGGGGTGTGGTGACAGTGTTTTGTAGCTGTGTACTGGGGGTGTACTGAATATGTATTCTAGCTGTTTACTGGGGGTGCAGTGACTGTGTATTCTAGCTGTGTACTGGGGGTCTAGTGACTGTATTCTAGCTGTATACTGTGGGTCTAGTGACTGTTTTCTAGCTGTGTACCAAGGGTGGATGGAGTGACTAAGTATTCTAGCTGTGTACTGGGGGTGTAGTGACTGTGTATTCTAGCTGTGTTCTGGGTGTCTAGTGACTGTATTCTAGCTGTGTACTGGGGTTCTAGTGACTGTATTCTAGCTGTATACTGGGGGTGCAGTGACTATGTATTCTTTCTGTGTACTAGAAGTGTAGTGACTGTGTATTGTAGCTGTGTACTGGGTGATGTAGTGACTGTGTATTCTAGCTGTGTAATGGGGTGTAGTGACTGTATTCTAGCTGTGTACTGGGGTGTAGTGACTATGTATTCTAGCTGTGTACTGGGGGTGGAGTGAGTGTGTATTCTAGCTGTGTACTGGGGGTCTAGTGACTGTATTCTAGCTGTGTACTGGGGGTGTAGCGACTGTGTATTCTAGCTGTGTACTGGAGGTGTAGTGACTGTGTATTCTAGCTGTGTACTGGGGGTGTAATGACTGTATTCTAGCTGTGCACTGGGGCTGCAGTGACTATGTATTCTTTCTGTGTACTAGAAGTGTAGTGACTGTGTATTCTAGCTGTGTACTGGGGGATGTAGTGACTGTGTATTCTAGCTGTGTACTGGAGGTGCAGTGACTATGTATTCTTGTTGTGTACTGGGGCATCAGTGACTATGTATTCTTTCTGTGTACTAGAAGTGTAGTGACTGTGTATTCTAGCTGTGTACTGGGGGATGTAGTGACTGTGTATTATAGCTGGGTACTGGGGTGTAGTGACTGTATTCTAGCTGTGTACTGGGGGTGGAGTGAGTGTGTATTCTAGCTGTGTACTGGTGATCTAGTGACTGTATTCTAGCTGTGTACTGGGGGTGTAGCGTCTGTGTATTCTAGCTGTGTACTGGGGGTGTAATGACTAAGTATTCTAGCTGTGAACTGGGGGTGCAGTGACTATGTATTCTTGTTGTGTACTGGGGGTGTAGTGACTATGTATTCTTGCTGTGCACTGCTGGTGCAGTGACTATGTATTCTTTCTGTGTACTAGAAGTGTAATGACTGTGTATTCTAGCTGTGTACTGGGGGATGTAGTGACTGTGTGTTGTAGCTGTGAACTGGGTTGTAGTGACTATGTATTCTAGCTGTGTACTGGGGGTCTAGTGACTGTATTGTAGCTGTGTATGGGTGTCTACACCAGGTACAATTTAATAAAATAATGATATATCTTAATTTTGTAGAGACAAGTGTTACTATGTTTAATTAACTTTTTGTTAGTGTGTAAAATTATTTTATGTACATTAACCCCCCTATAAATCACTAGTATCAATATACAGGATGTATGCAACAAGAATTTATTACATATACAATATAATGACTAGTTGATAATAAAATAATCACACAATTCCAGTTGGTCACAGATCTGTGTAAAAACATATAAACATGTTTGAATTTAATGTCATAATACAAATTCTGTCAGACAATCTATGTTCAAGCACTGCTGTTTTAAACCTTCTCTAATGTTCAGTACAGTAATTAGTTATACATATATATAAATTATGATGAAATATTAATATATATATTAATGTTTCATCATTATTTATTTTATTGAATAATTTTAGAATGCTTAAACCAAAACATATCATAGGGGAAACCAGGGCACCATACACAGAGGAGCACCATACGCATCAGATGTCATTGGCTCAATTTAAATCGATGATGCAATATGTTGTTCTACATTCTGTTGCACATATCGCTTGTATATTTCGGCAAACTTGCATTATTTTGATTAAGGTTATCAAATTGAGTACTTTTTCAGCACCAAAAGTAATTATGTGGGCTGATAGTGTAGTTCATATTGCAGCAACACATTAGTACATTATGAAAGGTTCTACTATTAGTTGTTAATATATCTAGCTTATCAGACAGTGTACTGTGGGTGATAACATGTAGTGAAGTCAATAACAATAAGCACAATGTATAGCTATTAGGATCATTGGTGGGTGGGGCATCATGCAATTACCATATATGGGGCACTATGCCTGCTGTGCTTTGTTCGAGATACACCAAAAACACAAGTGACGTGTTGTTTGTAGGATCTACTACGTCAGCCACGCCATCAGTGTGTCAAGAGAATGAGTTCCGGTGTGATGATGGCCAGTGCATCACCATGTCGTGGGTGTGTGACGAGATGAATGACTGTGTAGGAGGGGAGGACGAACTACACTGCAGCAATGGTAAACACTTGTCTCCAACACTCACACATTACAAGTAGTAATAATAACGTCATCCCAACTGTCACATCCCAACTGTCACTTCACACAGCTACCCTTTCTGTCTTTCTGTATGGACTGTATATTTCAGATATAGCTGTGGTTTCAGACACTTCAAATGTATGGTTCAGACACTAGCTATGGTTATGGACACTCCAAATGTATGATTCACGCAATAGCTAAGGTCATGGACACTGAGTACTGGAAGTGTAGTGACTGTATTCTAGCTGTGTACTGGGGGTGGAGTGAGTGTGTATTCTAGCTGTGTACTGGTGATCTAGTGACTGTATTCTAGCTGTGTACTGGGGGTGTAGCGTCTGTGTATTCTAGCTGTGTACTGGGGGTGTAGTGACTGTGTATTCTATCTGTGTACTAGAAGTGTAGTGACTGTGTATTCTAGCTGTGTACTGGGGGATGTAGAGACTGTGTGTTGTAGCTGTGAACTGGGTTGTAGTGACTATGTATTCTAGCTGTGTACTGGGGGTCTAGTGACTGTATTGTAGCTGTGTATGGGGGTCTACACCAGGTACAATTTAATAAATTAATAATATATCTTAATTTTGTAGTGACAAGTATTATTATGTTTAATTAACTTTTTTTAGTGTGTAAAATTATTGTATGTATATTAACCCCCCTATAAATCACTAGTGTCAATATACAGGCTGTATGCAACAAGAATTGATTAAATATACAATATAATGACTAGTTGATAATAAGAATAATCACACAATGTCAGTTGGCCCAGATCTATGTAAAAAACATATCAACATGTTTGAATTTAATGTCTTAATACAACAATTCGGTCAGACAATCTATGTTCAAGCACTGCTGTTTTAAACCTTCACTAATATTCAGTACAGTCATTAGTTATATATACATGTATATATATATATTATTGTTTCATCACAATTTATTTGATGGAATAACTTTACAATGCTTAAACCAAAACATATCATAGGGGAAACCAGGGCACCATACACAGAGGAGCACCATATGCATCAGATGTCATTGACTCAATTTAAATCGATGATTGAATATGTTGTTCTACATTCTGTTGCACACATTGCTTGTATATTTGGGCAAACTTGCATTATTTTGATTAAAGTTATCAAATTTAGTAGTTTTTGAGCACCAAAAGTAATTATGTGGGCTGATAGTGTATTTCATATTGCAGCACCACATTATGAAAGGTTCTACTATTAGTTGTTAATATATCTAGCGTGTCACACAGTGTACAGTGGGTGATAACATGTAGTGAAGTCAATAACAGTAAGCACAATGTATAGCTATTAGGATCATTGGTGGGTGGGGCACCATGCAATTTCCATATTTGGGGCACCATGCCTGCTGTGCATTGTTCAAGATACACCAAATTTATAGTTAATGATTATAACGGTAACAAAAGGCAATTGTATCGGTCTATGCATCTAAAAGTATTAATAAAACCTAATCTTTTGCAACTACAGTTAAGGCTATCGTGCCAGTAGTTTACTAGAAAATCCTGGTTGATGATGGAAAATTCAAGTTGAACAGACAGCGCCATTTTCATGGAAATTAAGACTGATGTCACGCGTTCGTATGCTTCCCAGTTATCGATCGCCAAACTGGGAATACTAGCCTAGTTTTTGACGCTCAGTAAACCCATAATTTCGGCCAAATGTTTATTAGCATTTGCAATGATATATACTCAGCTGATTATACCACTTTCCATTATATAAGCTGTTATGTATATTGTCATGTTTATATCCACTGTCCCATAGCCACTACCCCAGTTTACAATGTAATTAATCGCTAAATTTACTTTGTTCCTGTAACATGGAAAACAAGCTATGTTCGCACAGTGCATGGAATGGTGTGATAAAAGTTATTAATGCATGCAAAACGTAACTCGGCTTCTAAATGAAAGGGGATATGAGAAACCAATAAATGAGCTGGCATATTCATATATATGTGGCGTCACAGCTCGGCGCTTATTGGTCTATCCGCTTGCAATGTGTAAGATGTCAGCTTCCAGGATATGAGCTTTTTTATTATAATCTTTGACTTTGAGAACTCATTCTAAGTTAACCACTGACATGAAAATGTTGATTGTACTTGCAAATAGGTAATTAATATTAACTCTTGTAAATGCATAGGCCCAAAAATGTGCCTTTTGTTTCCCATTAACTAATACACGACAAGTTTAACACTTTTGAAAATATGGTAAGTTACCTTTCCGAGTCCTATGTTACTCTGAACGGAGCTTTCGACGTCTTCATATTTGAATTGGTCTGCGCCACTCTCGGTCATCATGTGACTGCATTGGTAACTGTCACATAACAACACTTCCAGGAAGATTGCGGGAAGGTTGTATCCGGAATCTCTGTTGATTTCTGGTCACCTCTCTCTGATTTCAATCGCCTCTCTCTGATTTTCATTCTCCATACATGCACAACCTGTCAGAGAAATTGACCAACAATTTCCCGGAACATGGAGTGGGGACGTACCACATACCTTTCAACACCATAAGATCCATCGTAGTGAACCCTAAGGACAAAATCCCCAAGATCAACATGTGTGGGGTAATATATGAGACAGGAAGTCCGGACTGTCATCAGACAGGTCTATGTAGGCGAAACCAGCAGAGCACTAGGAACCCGACTCAAAGAACACACAAACACCATGGGCCCACTCACAGCAGTAGGTGAACACAGAGTGAATGTTGGCCACAACATCTCGGCCAAAGACGCAGAGGTGCTCTCCAGAGAAAACAACTTCTGGACAAGGAAAATCAGTGAGGCGATTGAAACAGAGATTCCGGATACAACCTTCCCGCGATCTTCCTGGAAGTGTTGTCATGTGACAGTTACCAACACAGTCACATGACGACCGAGAGTGGCGTAGACCAGCGCTGATGAACAACATAGGACTCAGAAAGGTAGCTTTCAAAACTATGAATGTAACCTAGTCCGGAAGCAATTTACACGCTAATACACTGTTCATTTTTTGGAGAATATATAAATACATTAACCAACTACAGAAAATATAGAGGAGTTTAACATACAATATTGTATTTTATGAATTTGATATATTTTGGTCACTGGAGGAATTTGAAACAAATATGTGCATGGTGCCCCAGTCTCCCCTAATATTAATTTGTAATAGGCAACAAAACTACTACCATGCATAGTACTCATGTAAACTGTCACTATATATTTCTAATTAATATTGGGGGGCTGAGCCAGAGCTTCATCAGTAGCACTCCGCTATCAGACTTTTATACTGGAAGAAGGGCGGTGTGCTATTATAATTTTTTATAATCATGTTCACAATTGTTGAACTGAATGAAAAACCTTTGACTAAACCCCCTTGATTCTGATCGAAAACCTCCAACTACACCCCCTTGAGGTTCACCAAAAACCTCTAACTGCAACCCGTTGAGACTGATAAAAAACTTCCAATTACACGCCCTTGAGGCTGACCAAATCCTCAAACAGCAGCACCCTCTTGAATTTGACGAAAACCCTCCAACTGCTACACCTATTGCCAAAATATTGCGGGCTAATTCTGTCTCCAGCCCCCCACCAAAAATATTGGGGGACTCAAATGCAGTCTAGACAATGAAAAGATTATTTTTGTATTGTTGATTGTACTGATCTATGTAAAAATACTATCGTTGTCATACACGCAGGGCTGTTTTAATCTCGTGTCTGTTGAGCAGCATCGACCACCACCGTGGTGGAGACCACTGGATCCACTCAAAGCATGTCCTCCGCTGCGACAACAGAAGCAATCGCAACAGGTACGATCGAAGAAACAACGCAGACTGTTGAAACAATGAGCGAACGTAAATACCTCTCATTCCCAACTGACAACATAATGACATGACTGTATACATTGTATAGATGAAGTATCTGTATCTGTATTTTGACTGGCAAAATGTCCTATGGACACATCACGCCAGTGCGCATGGTGGCTCTTATGGATTATTTTTTTACATGTTGGGCTAGGCTAATCTGGAATGAATTCAGTGACGTACTTGATACAATGCTTGGAGGTAGAGAATTCCACTCTTTTATTGTGACTGGGAAAAAGCTGTTTCCAAATATGTTTGTCGAGTGCCTGATTTGTACTAACTGTTTATTATGTTTACGTGAGCATCTGGTGTTGCGTTTGGTGTATTGATCTAGTGGGATATCTATGAGGTTATGTTCCATTTTATATAATATGCTAAGTCTTTGGGTTTTTCTTCGTGATTGGAGGGTGTCCCACTGGAGATCTTTAAGGAGTTGTGTTACCGTTCCAGGCTCTCTAGAATAGTTGTTCTTACAAAATCTGGCGGCTTGTCTCTGGGTTCTTTCTATGAGTTTGATATTTCTTAGGCAATGTGGATCCCATGATGCTGACGCATATTCAAGTATGGGGCGGACAAGGGTTGTGTAGGCTATGGACTTGATTTGGGTTGGGCATTTATTTAAATTTCTTCTAATCATTCCCAATGTCTGTTGTGCTTTTTTTGTGACCGAGTTGCTTTGTATTGTCCAATTTAATGTATTTGATATATGTATGCCAAGATAACAGTGTGATTCAACAGATTTAAGTTGTTGTCCGCAGAATGTGTAGAGATTTGGTGTCGGTTTTCTTGAGGCTATTGTCATTGTATAACATTTAGTGGGGTTGAATTTCATAAGCCACGTGTGTTGCCATTTCTCAAGTTTGAGCAGATCGTTTTGGAGGACAGATGTGTCTTGGTCAGTTTTAATCGGTGAATATAACAGGCAGTCGTCTGCAAAAAGGCGAACAGTTGAGGAAAGATTGTCTGGCAGGTCATTTATGTAAAGTAGGAAAAGTAGGGGCCCCAGTACTGTGCCCTGTGGTACCCCAGAAATGACTTGAGTTGATGTTGACTTAGATCCATTTATAACGACCTGTTGAGTTCTTCCTGTAAGGAAGCTATTTATCCATGATGATATTGGGCCTGTGATGCCATAGTGTTTGAGTTTGTGGATTAATCTTTTATGTGGAACTTTATCGAATGCTTTGGTGAAGTCAAGGATGGCCATGTCTACAGATTTCTTCTCATCAAGTGATTTGCTTATGTCATGGATTGTTTGAATTAATTGTGTTTCAGTTGATCTTTTGGCACGGAAGCCATGTTGGTGGTCAGTTAGAATGTGGTGCTGTTCAAGATGTTTCATAATGTGACTATGTATGATGTGTTCAAGAAGTTTAGAAACCACAGGTGTTAAGGATATTGGTCTGTAGTTAGATGTTTCTGCTCTACTTCCTTTCTTAAAAATTGCTGTTACATTGGCTTCTTTCCAGGTATTGGGGACTTGTCCAGAGTCAACAGATGATTGGAAAATGTCATGTATTACTGGTGCTAGATGAGAGGCATATCTGTTTAAGAACCATGGTGGAATGCCATCTGGTCCTTGCGATTTAGAAATGTTAATTTTGGAAAGTTGATCAAGTACTCCTTTAAGTGTAATTGTTAGTTTGGGGATTTCTCCATGTGGACTTCTGGCCATATCTGGTAGGGTGGAATTTCCTTCGTGTGTGAAGACACTTTGGAACTGATTGTTTAAGGCTTCTGCTTTATGTTTGTCGTCGCTAATGATGTTACCAGCAATGTTAAGGTCCCCAATACCCTGGTTATCCTGTCTAAGTTTAGAAATGAAGCTCCAAAATGATTTAGGTTTCTCTGTTATTGTTGTTGTCAGGAATTGACTTATGTAGGATAGTCTAGCAGAACGAAGGTGTTTATGCATGTTTCTCCTGATGTCACAGAATTCTTTCCAGTCTTCTGGATTTCTAGTTCTTTTTGCTTTGTTATATAGCTGTTTCTTTATTTTGCACATTTTCTTTAAATCTTTATTGAACCAGGGAAGATTGTGTCTTGAAGTAGTAAGTCGGTGCGGTACATATTGGTTCATAATGTTGATGATTTTCGTGGAAACAAGATTCCACTTGTCATTGACAGTCATGTTTTGGTTTTGAGAGAAGTATTCATGTGTAAAGTTTTCAAGAGATTTCTGGATGTTAATATTGTCGGCTTTATTTCTAATGAAGACTTTACGTTTTGGACGATGTTTGCGTTTGGGCGAAATGTTTACATCAATAATGACTGTGCTATGGTCTGCTATTCCGTCTACTACATTTATCTTCTTTATTAACCCAGGTCTATTGGTGAAGACAAGATCTAAAATATTGTTGGCATTTCCCTGTCTGTGCGTGGGTTCCTTGACATGTTGGATCAGACCATGTTCCTCTGTAAGAGAGAGTAATTTATTGGCAGCAACTGTACTGTATCCATTGTTAGTTGTGACTTGGTGAATTTCCCAATTGATGTTAGGGAGGTTGAAATCGCCAGTAATGATGACATTATGTGTGTTGATCTTGTTACCTAATTTAGAAAGGGCTAGGTCTAGTTCTTCGATTTGAGTTCCATGAGAGTCATTTGGGGGACGATAGAGGGTACACATGATTATTGGTTTCATTCCTGTTATCTGGGTTTCAGTCCAAATGCTCTCACTGTTAGTGTCTAGGTCTGGTAGGTGGCTTGTTATGAGGTCATCTTTTGATATTTGAAATACCCCCCCTCCAGTAGTGTCTGTTTCTCTGTCCTTTCTAAAGACGTTAAAGTTGCTTGGGAATATTTCTCCATTTTTTATTGAGGGATCTAACCATGATTCAGTGCCACAGATGATGTCTGGGTTATGCAGATTGTTTAGTGCTTCGATGTCTGAGGCTTTCTTTTTAACGCTTTGGCAGTTTATGAGGATGCATCTGAAGTTTGGTCTCTTTTTTGGTCTATATGCTTTCTTGCTATTAGTTGTATTGTTGTTGGTGGTTTCGTTTAGGTTATGACAGTTACTGTCCAGTGGATAAAAGGGATTTGCCGTTGGGATTTCTGTATCTCTGAAGAAAGAATTTGTGAAGTTGAAGTTGTTGCATTCGGGGCAGGCCCACGAACATGAGGAATTTATTAATCGTTTGTATTCATTGTCATCTATTGCACAGCATTGTGAGTGGATCCAGTTTAGGCAGTGGTCGCACTGAATTGCTTTATGGTCATTTAGGACATCTCCATGGCAAATGCCACACGGTGCTGAGCAATTTGAACAGTGCCATGGTACATTTTGGTTTCTGTAAGTGTTGTTAAATTCTTGTCTGGATATCCTGGCGCATTTGATGTGTGTGGATTTATTACAATCATTACAAGTTAGGATGAGTGCATTAGACCTTAGTGATTTCTTACATGAGTGACATTTAGAGGGGCCTGGATTTAGTTGAACATCTCCTGAGAGCATGATGCATAGAAGAATGGAGAATTTTGTTGTTGTCCTGGGTTTATACGGTAGAGGAGTGATCAGTAATCCAGTGGAGGTGCTGGATTTGAGACATTTCAATTGGGCTATGGTTTTCCATATGGGACTATAAATGTAGTAGGACGTGACAGAATGGATGTCTTGTCTAGCTTTGGCGTTGACATAGGTCTCGTTTGTGTTGCTCTGGAAACTCTCCAATTTTTTTAAATTGGGATCATTTAAAAACCTAAAAGTTATCTGCAGACATAAAATCATGAACAGGGTACATCTAAAAGTGCATCTTGTAGAGGTATGTCGTACGGAGCCTGCCATGTCACCAACTCGAGTGGTAGTGGTTTAGAGTTGATAAAACGGTCAAGTAGTTATTAAGAAACACACCCACACTTAAAACGTGTACTGAGATAATACTAAAAAATAAAAGATAAATAATTATAAAATATCTGTCCGTCTAAACGGTTTAGTGACTAGTTGTTGTTGTTGCTGTTTTTTGACAGCCTACAATCCGGATTTGTAATAGTATGATACGTAAGCTTTATGTGAAAGTATATATTTACATGTGTGTATGTTGAACCAGCTCACACTGGTTCATGAGTCAAACTGAAAACCCAACTAAGTAAATATAAAATAATTATAAAATATCTGTCCGTGTAAACGGTTTAGTGACTAGTTGTTGCTGTTTTTCGACAGCCTACAATCCGGATTTGTAATAGTATGATACGTAAGTTTTATGTGAAAGTATATATTTACATGTGTGTATGTTGAACCAGCTCACACTGGTTCATGAGTCAAACTGAAAACCCAACTAACACGACACTTCCGTGTGTGCAGTCTGACTATGGAATGGTCTATGCACTCACTTATTGGTATACAGTTTATTGTGTTTACTGTTTATTTCAGCTTGATTTCTGATAGTATATAAACAGAACTAGTAATGATAATAACATAGGTTTTACTTTGTCACTAGGAGAATGCACCGATTTATGATTTGATTTGGGGGTGGTTTGGGTTTCGCGCGCTTTATACCCGTTGTTTACTAGTTCGCCATCTTGTTTTGTAGGTTTTAGGCTGGTTGTTAGGGAAGCTAATTTGTCAAAAACTTGGTTTAGGTATGTCAGATTGCAACTACAACCGTGGGATTGTATTCCGATGTAGTTATACGAGTGCCTTATTCATTTATGAACGAGAGAAACGTTTGGAAATCGTAAATAATATCGGTAAATATTGGAGCGATAAAACGGATTCGACTACACCTGACGCATGCGCATGATCTATTGTAATCGTATATATATATATATATATAAAGGTATATGTATATATATATATATGCACTCTTTGTTGCATGGAAAATACATTGAAGTTTAGTAACTGTTAACTGTTAGGATAGTATAGCCAGAAATATACTACTAAAAAAATGTGTAATTACTTGCTCTAAGAAAATTAGTATGGTGATTTTGATAGCATTGTTTTGAGAGGTTCAGTATCATATTGAGATCTTGTCATGGAACAGACTGCTGTATGCGGCACTAAAGCATAACAGATCTGCATATACAGTATCTAAAAATATACATATACAGTTTATATATATATATATATTATTTTATGTATGTAGACTGTAGTTTTCAACTGATGTCCACTGTACTGGTTCATCTGGTGAGGTCTGATTGATTGCAGAACTGGACGAATGTGAGAGTTAAAAATCTGGTTTGTAGAGAGGTGTCAGACCGGTATTTTGTACCAGTTTTACTTAGTACACTGTATACCAAATGGGAAAATGATCCTAGAAAGTGACATTCATGGGTCACTCGCTACTGGAAATGAAAATATGTTTCTTGGCTTGGTGGCCATCTTGAAAAAATGACCACCAAATCCAATTTCTTCATAATGTAATAACTGTGTCACCTAGGTCAGTACTTTTGATGTCAATTTATAGGTCTTAGGGGACAAGGATTTCAAATATTTTACATTCAAACTTTAGTGACATTTACATCCGCCATTTTAAGTGATGGCGGTCCTCCACAAAAATGCACCATAGCTTAGCAACTATATAGAGTGACATAGATCAGTAGTTGGTACATCTTTGTATAGATTTGTAGACAGCAATTAAAAAAAATTGTTAGATTTAGCCTACGGTGACATTGAAGTATTTGCGTTTTTAAAGATGTTGCTAGCAATTAGCACGGGCGATAAATTGCATAATAGTTCAGATGAGTGAATAGTGGGAGCGGTAGGGACCAAGAGCAATCGCTCACCTTAAAAATAATGCCCTGTGTGAATATAATTTTGTTGGTGAGTATTCCAAGTGGGCCTACTTTTCGCCATGCTCTTTGTTAGGTTAAAGTGGAGCTACCAGGTGTCAGACCATTTCTGCAACCAAGACAGATTGTGCTGGAGTGCATCATGATCTTCTAGTATTCCAACCGATATGTATGTTGGACTGATCACCAAACATATGTATCTAGGATGTTACCATCTCAGGCATGTCCTGATGTAATAGATGTGTAGCTTGGGTGTCAGCACACTCCCTTTGGTATTCCACTGAAAACTGTTGTCAACTTTAAGCATGACATTAGTGGCATCTAATAAGGAAGGTCTGTCCATTGGCATATATCATCTCCTCTGAATATGCTTTCGGTTTAGTCAGAGGCCTGTGATGTGGAATGGTGCCAAAGACTTTGGAAAAGTCCCAAATTTATAGTGGAGCACAGTGACACAGTGGCTAGACCATCGGACTCTCGACAGACAGAACCCGAGTTCGAATCCTGTGCTGCCGTGTCAAACCTTGGGCAATTTGTTGACTCTGCATTGGTCCAGTTCACTCGGCTGCATGAATGAGTACTTGGCTATACACAGTGGCGGATATTTGTGAACGAATATTGTTTGCCCATTATTTGCAGTGTGGGTGCTTCCCAGAGAAGTCAGGATGGTGTTTTATTGAACAGGTCTAACAGAGAATAAAGTGTAACTCGCTTCTGTTTTACTGTTTTCACATCACTTATTTGACACAAGTGACGTGTGTTGTGTGTAGGATCTACTACGTCAGCCACGCCATCAGTGTGTCAAGAGAATGAGTTCCGGTGTGATGATGGCCAGTGCATCACCATGTCGTGGGTGTGTGACGAGATGAATGACTGTGTAGGAGGGGAGGACGAACTACACTGCAGCAATGGTAAACACTTGTCTCCAACACTCACACATTACAAGTAGTAATAATAACGTCATCCCAACTGTCACATCCCAACTGTCACTTCACACAGCTACCCTTTCTGTCTTTCTGTATGGACTGTATATTTCAGATATAGCTGTGGTTTCAGACACTTCAAATGTATGGTTCAGACACTAGCTATGGTTATGGACACTCCAAATGTATGATTCACGCAATAGCTGAGGTCATGGACACTGGGTACTGGAAGTGTAGTGACTGCATTCTAGCTGTGTACTGGGGGTGCAGTGACAATGTATTCCAGCTGTGTGGTGAGGATGTAATGACTGTATTCTAGCTGTTTAATGGGGGTGCAGTGACAATGTATTCTTGCTGTGTATACTGGGGGTGTAGTGACTGTGTATTCTAGCTGGGTACTGGGGGTGCAGTGACAATGTATTCTTGCTGTGTCTACTGGGGGTGTAGTGACTGTGTATTCAAGCTGTGTGCTGGGGGTGTAGTGACTGTATTCTAGCTGTTTACTTGAGGTGCAGTGACAATGTATTCTTGCTGTGTATACTGGGGGTGTAGTGACTGTGTATTCTAGCTGTGTACTGGGGGTGTAGTGACTATGTATTCTAACTGTGTAGTAGGAGTGTAGTTACTATGTATTCTAGCTGTGTACTGGGGGTGCAGTGACTGTTTTCTAGCTGTTTACTGGGGGTGCAGTGACAATGTATTCTTGCTGTGTATACTGGGGGTGTAGTGACTGTGTATTCAAGTTGTGTACTGGGGGTGTAGTGACTGTATTCTAGCTGTTTCCTTGGGGTGCAGTGACAAAGTATACTTGCTGTGTACTGCGGGTGTAGTGGCTATGTATTCTATCTGTATAGTAGGGGTGTAGTGACTATGTATTCTAGCTGTGCACTGGGGGCACAGTGAATATAGTCTAGCTGTCTACTAGGGGTGCAGTGACTATGTATTCTAGCTGTGTATTGGGGGTGTAGTGACAGTGTGTTGTAGTTTTATACTGGGGATGTACTGACTGTATTCTAGCTGTGTACTAGGGGTGTACTGACTGTGTATTGTAGCTGTTTACTGGGAGTGTAGTGACTGTGTATTCTAGCTGTGTACTGTGGGTCTAATGACTGTATTCTAGCTGTTTTCTGGGGGTGCTGTGACTATGTATTCTTTGTGTGTACTAGAATGTATTGACTGTGTATTCTAGCTGTGTACTGGGGGATGTAGTGACTGTGTATTCTAGCTGTGTATTGGTGGTGCAGTGATTGTATTCTAGCTGTGTACTGGGGGTGTAATGACTATGTATTCTAGCTGTGTACCTGGGGTGCAGTGACTGTATTCTAGCTGTTTACTGGGGGTGCAGTGACAATGTATTCTTGCTGTGTGTACTGGGGGTGTAGTGACTGTGTATTCAAGCTGTGTACTGGGGGTGTAGTGACTGTATTCTAGCTGTTTACTTGGGGTGCAGTGACTATGTATTCTAGCTGTGCATTGGGGTGTGGTGACAGTGTTTTGTAGCTGTGTACTGGGGGTGTACTGAATATGTATTCTAGCTGTTTACTGGGAGTGCAGTGACTGTGTATTCTAGCTGTGTACTGGGGGTCTAGTGACTGTATTCTAGCTGTATACTGTGGGTCTAGTGACTGTTTTCTAGCTGTGTACCAAGGGTGGATGGAGTGACTAAGTATTCTAGCTGTGTACTGGGGGTGTAGTGACTGTGTATTCTAGCTGTGTTCTGGGTGTCTAGTGACTGTATTCTAGCTGTGTACTGGGGTTCTAGTGACTGTATTCTAGCTGTATACTGGGGGTGCAGTGACTATGTATTCTTTCTGTGTACTAGAAGTGTAGTGACTGTGTATTGTAGCTGTGTACTGGGTGATGTAGTGACTGTGTATTCTAGCTGTGTAATGGGGTGTAGTGACTGTATTCTAGCTGTGTACTGGGGTGTAGTGACTATGTATTCTAGCTGTGTACTGGGGGTGGAGTGAGTGTGTATTCTAGCTGTGTACTGGGGGTCTAGTGACTGTATTCTAGCTGTGTACTGGGGGTGTAGCGACTGTGTATTCTAGCTGTGTACTGGAGGTGTAGTGACTGTGTATTCTAGCTGTGTACTGGGGGTGTAATGACTGTATTCTAGCTGTGCACTGGGGCTGCAGTGACTATGTATTCTTTCTGTGTACTAGAAGTGTAGTGACTGTGTATTCTAGCTGTGTACTGGGGGATGTAGTGACTGTGTATTCTAGCTGTGTACTGGAGGTGCAGTGACTATGTATTCTTGTTGTGTACTGGGGCATCAGTGACTATGTATTCTTTCTGTGTACTAGAAGTGTAGTGACTGTGTATTCTAGCTGTGTACTGGGGGATGTAGTGACTGTGTATTATAGCTGGGTACTGGGGTGTAGTGACTGTATTCTAGCTGTGTACTGGGGGTGGAGTGAGTGTGTATTCTAGCTGTGTACTGGTGATCTAGTGACTGTATTCTAGCTGTGTACTGGGGGTGTAGCGTCTGTGTATTCTAGCTGTGTACTAGAAGTGTAATGACTGTGTATTCTAGCTGTGTACTGGGGGATGTAGTGACTGTGTGTTGTAGCTGTGAACTGGGTTGTAGTGACTATGTATTCTAGCTGTGTACTGGGGGTCTAGTGACTGTATTGTAGCTGTGTATGGGTGTCTACACCAGGTACAATTTAATAAAATAATGATATATCTTAATTTTGTAGAGACAAGTGTTACTATGTTTAATTAACTTTTTGTTAGTGTGTAAAATTATTTTATGTACATTAACCCCCCTATAAATCACTAGTATCAATATACAGGATGTATGCAACAAGAATTTATTACATATACAATATAATGACTAGTTGATAATAAAATAATCACACAATTCCAGTTGGTCACAGATCTGTGTAAAAACATATAAACATGTTTGAATTTAATGTCATAATACAAATTCTGTCAGACAATCTATGTTCAAGCACTGCTGTTTTAAACCTTCTCTAATGTTCAGTACAGTAATTAGTTATACATATATATAAATTATGATGAAATATTAATATATATATATATATATTAATGTTTCATCATTATTTATTTTATTGAATAATTTTAGAATGCTTAAACCAAAACATATCATAGGGGAAACCAGGGCACCATACACAGAGGAGCACCATACGCATCAGATGTCATTGGCTCAATTTAAATCGATGATGCAATATGTTGTTCTACATTCTGTTGCACATATCGCTTGTATATTTCGGCAAACTTGCATTATTTTGATTAAGGTTATCAAATTGAGTACTTTTTCAGCACCAAAAGTAATTATGTGGGCTGATAGTGTAGTTCATATTGCAGCAACACATTAGTACATTATGAAAGGTTCTACTATTAGTTGTTAATATATCTAGCTTATCAGACAGTGTACTGTGGGTGATAACATGTAGTGAAGTCAATAACAATAAGCACAATGTATAGCTATTAGGATCATTGGTGGGTGGGGCATCATGCAATTACCATATATGGGGCACTATGCCTGCTGTGCTTTGTTCGAGATACACCAAAAACACAAGTGACGTGTTGTTTGTAGGATCTACTACGTCAGCCACGCCATCAGTGTGTCAAGAGAATGAGTTCCGGTGTGATGATGGCCAGTGCATCACCATGTCGTGGGTGTGTGACGAGATGAATGACTGTGTAGGAGGGGAGGACGAACTACACTGCAGCAATGGTAAACACTTGTCTCCAACACTCACACATTACAAGTAGTAATAATAACGTCATCCCAACTGTCACATCCCAACTGTCACTTCACACAGCTACCCTTTCTGTCTTTCTGTATGGACTGTATATTTCAGATATAGCTGTGGTTTCAGACACTTCAAATGTATGGTTCAGACACTAGCTATGGTTATGGACACTCCAAATGTATGATTCACGCAATAGCTAAGGTCATGGACACTGAGTACTGGAAGTGTAGTGACTGTATTCTAGCTGTGTACTGGGGGTGGAGTGAGTGTGTATTCTAGCTGTGTACTGGTGATCTAGTGACTGTATTCTAGCTGTGTACTGGGGGTGTAGCGTCTGTGTATTCTAGCTGTGTACTGGGGGTGTAGTGACTGTGTATTCTATCTGTGTACTAGAAGTGTAGTGACTGTGTATTCTAGCTGTGTACTGGGGGATGTAGAGACTGTGTGTTGTAGCTGTGAACTGGGTTGTAGTGACTATGTATTCTAGCTGTGTACTGGGGGTCTAGTGACTGTATTGTAGCTGTGTATGGGGGTCTACACCAGGTACAATTTAATAAATTAATAATATATCTTAATTTTGTAGTGACAAGTATTATTATGTTTAATTAACTTTTTTTAGTGTGTAAAATTATTGTATGTATATTAACCCCCCTATAAATCACTAGTGTCAATATACAGGCTGTATGCAACAAGAATTGATTAAATATACAATATAATGACTAGTTGATAATAAGAATAATCACACAATGTCAGTTGGCCCAGATCTATGTAAAAAACATATCAACATGTTTGAATTTAATGTCTTAATACAACAATTCGGTCAGACAATCTATGTTCAAGCACTGCTGTTTTAAACCTTCACTAATATTCAGTACAGTCATTAGTTATATATACATGTATATATATATATATATTATTGTTTCATCACAATTTATTTGATGGAATAACTTTACAATGCTTAAACCAAAACATATCATAGGGGAAACCAGGGCACCATACACAGAGGAGCACCATATGCATCAGATGTCATTGACTCAATTTAAATCGATGATTGAATATGTTGTTCTACATTCTGTTGCACACATTGCTTGTATATTTGGGCAAACTTGCATTATTTTGATTAAAGTTATCAAATTTAGTAGTTTTTGAGCACCAAAAGTAATTATGTGGGCTGATAGTGTATTTCATATTGCAGCACCACATTATGAAAGGTTCTACTATTAGTTGTTAATATATCTAGCGTGTCACACAGTGTACAGTGGGTGATAACATGTAGTGAAGTCAATAACAGTAAGCACAATGTATAGCTATTAGGATCATTGGTGGGTGGGGCACCATGCAATTTCCATATTTGGGGCACCATGCCTGCTGTGCATTGTTCAAGATACACCAAATTTATAGTTAATGATTATAACGGTAACAAAAGGCAATTGTATCGGTCTATGCATCTAAAAGTATTAATAAAACCTAATCTTTTGCAACTACAGTTAAGGCTATCGTGCCAGTAGTTTACTAGAAAATCCTGGTTGATGATGGAAAATTCAAGTTGAACAGACAGCGCCATTTTCATGGAAATTAAGACTGATGTCACGCGTTCGTATGCTTCCCAGTTATCGATCGCCAAACTGGGAATACTAGCCTAGTTTTTGACGCTCAGTAAACCCATAATTTCGGCCAAATGTTTATTAGCATTTGCAATGATATATACTCAGCTGATTATACCACTTTCCATTATATAAGCTGTTATGTATATTGTCATGTTTATATCCACTGTCCCATAGCCACTACCCCAGTTTACAATGTAATTAATCGCTAAATTTACTTTGTTCCTGTAACATGGAAAACAAGCTATGTTCGCACAGTGCATGGAATGGTGTGATAAAAGTTATTAATGCATGCAAAACGTAACTCGGCTTCTAAATGAAAGGGGATATGAGAAACCAATAAATGAGCTGGCATATTCATATATATGTGGCGTCACAGCTCGGCGCTTATTGGTCTATCCGCTTGCAATGTGTAAGATGTCAGCTTCCAGGATATGAGCTTTTTTATTATAATCTTTGACTTTGAGAACTCATTCTAAGTTAACCACTGACATGAAAATGTTGATTGTACTTGCAAATAGGTAATTAATATTAACTCTTGTAAATGCATAGGCCCAAAAATGTGCCTTTTGTTTCCCATTAACTAATACACGACAAGTTTAACACTTTTGAAAATATGGTAAGTTACCTTTCCGAGTCCTATGTTACTCTGAACGGAGCTTTCGACGTCTTCATATTTGAATTGGTCTGCGCCACTCTCGGTCATCATGTGACTGCATTGGTAACTATCACATAACAACACTTCCAGGAAGATTGCGGGAAGATTGTATCCGGAATCTCTGTTGATTTCTGGTCACCTCTCTCTGATTTCAATCGCCTCTCTCTGATTTTCATTCTCCATACATGCACAACCTGTCAGAGAAATTGACCAACAATTTCCCGGAACATGGAGTGGGGACGTACCACATACCTTTCAACACCATAAGATCGTAGTGAACCCTAAGGACAAAATCCCCAAGATCAACATGTGTGGGGTAATATATGAGACAGGAAGTCCGGACTGTCATCAGACAGGTCTATGTAGGCGAAACCAGCAGAGCACTAGGAACCCGACTCAAAGAACACACAAACACCATGGGCCCACTCACAGCAGTAGGTGAACACAGAGTGAATGTTGGCCACAACATCTCGGCCAAAGACGCAGAGGTGCTCTCCAGAGAAAACAACTTCTGGACAAGGAAAATCAGTGAGGCGATTGAAACAGAGATTCCGGATACAACCTTCCCGCGATCTTCCTGGAAGTGTTGTCATGTGACAGTTACCAACACAGTCACATGATGACCGAGAGTGGCGTAGACCAGCGCTGATGAACAACATAGGACTCAGAAAGGTAACTTTCAAAACTATGAATGTAACCTAGTCCGGAAGCAATTTACACGCTAATACACTGTTCATTTTTTGGAGAATATATAAATACATTAACCAACTACAGAAAATATAGAGGAGTTTAACATACAATATTGTATTTTATGAATTTGATATATTTTGGTCACTGGAGGAATTTGAAACAAATATGTGCATGGTGCCCCAGTCTCCCCTAATATTAATTTGTAATAGGCAACAAAACTACTACCATGCATAGTACTCATGTAAACTGTCACTATATATTTCTAATTAATATTGGGGGGCTGAGCCAGAGCTTCATCAGTAGCACTCCGCTATCAGACTTTTATACTGGAAGAAGGGCGGTGTGCTATTATAATTTTTTATAATCATGTTCACAATTGTTGAACTGAATGAAAAACCTTTGACTAAACCCCCTTGATTCTGATCGAAAACCTCCAACTACACCCCCTTGAGGTTCACCAAAAACCTCTAACTGCAACCCCTTGAGACTGATAAAAAACTTCCAATTACAAGCCCTTGAGGCTGACCAAATCCTCAAACAGCAGCACCCTCTTGAATTTGACGAAAACCCTCCAACTGCT
>JAHLWY010001406.1:0-21131 GCA_020002185.1 Paraescarpia echinospica | reverse complement strand
GTGACTGTATTAGCAGGGCCAATTTCTACACTTTACTAGTACAGAAATAATGTGGGACTGTACCAAGGTGACCTTAATTGTGAGGTGACTGTATTAACACGACTAACTTCTACACTTTATTGGTACACAAATTATTTAGTACTGTCTTTGGGTGACCTTAATTATGAGGTGACTGTAGTAGCAGTAATAACTTCTACTCTTTACTGGTACAGAAATAATGAGGGACTGTTACAAGGTGACCTTAATTGTAATGTGACTATATTAGCAGGACTAACTTCTACACTTTACTTGTACATAAATAATGTGGGACTGTTCCAAGGTGACCTTAACTGTGAGGTGATTGTATTAGCAGGACTAACTTCTATATTTTACTGGTACTGAAGTAATTTGTGACTGTACCAGGATGACCTTAATAGACAGGTGACTGTATTAGCAGGACTAATTTATACATTCTACTGGTACATAAATAATTTCAGCCTGTACCAAGGTGACCTTAATTGTGAGGTGACTCTATTAGCAGGACTAACTTCCACACTTTAGTAGTACAGAAATAATTCCAGACTGTACCACGGTGACCTTAATTGTGAGGTGACCTTTATTGTGAGGTGACTGTATTAGTAGGACTAATTTCTACACTTTACTGGTACAGAAATAATGAGGGGCTGTACCAAGGTGACCTTAATTGTGAGGTGATTATATTAGCAGGACTAACTTTCTACACTTTACTGTTACATAAATAATATGGGACACTCCTAAGGTGACCTTAATTATGAGGTGACTCTATTAGCAGGAGTATCCTACATTTTTGTGGTGTAGAAATGATTTCAGCCTACCAAGGTGACGTTAATTGTGAGGTGAATGTATTAGCACGACTAACTTCTTCACTTTATTGGTACATAAATCATTTGGGACTGTCCCAGGGTGACCTTAATTAGCAGGACTAACATCCACATTTTACTTGTGCAGAAATCATTTTGTACTTGGTAATGGTCAGCTGAATGTATTAGCAGGATCTATTTCTACACTTTACTGGTACAGAAATAATAAGGGACTGTACCAAGGTGACCTTAATTATGAGGTGACTGTATTAGCAGGACTAACTTCTACATTTTAATGGTATACACTTTACTGGTACAGAAATCATTTGTTTGTGTCCTAGGGTGAACTTAATTGTGGGGTGACTGTATTAGCAACACTAACTTCTACACTTTACTTGTACAGAAATAATGAGTGATTGTACCAAGGTGACCTTAATTGTTAGGTGATTGTATTAGCAGGACTAACTTCTACACCTTACTGGTGCAAAAATAATTTTGGACACTCCCAGGGTGACCTTATTTATGAGGTGATTCTACTAGCAGGAGTATCCTTCTACATTTTACTGGTGTAGAAATAATTTCAGACTAGTAAGGTGACCTTAATTGTGTGGTAACTGTATTACCAGGACTAAATTCTACACTTTACATGTACAGAAATCATTTGGTACTGTCTTTGGGTGACCGTTATTGTGAGATGACTGTATTAGCAGGACTAACTTCTACATTTTACTGGTACAGAAATAATTTGGGACTGTACCATGGTGAACTTAATGAATAGTACTAACATCTACACGTTACTGCTACAGAAATAATTACAGACTGTACCAATTGATAGTCATTCAGCATTTGACGTATTTAGTTGTTTGTCATCCACTATAAATGAAAACTAACCGTCACAAAACATCTACATTGCTGTGATTGTAAAGGTGTGCTGCCTTACACGTGAAATATTATTATGTAATCCCTTTCAATTTATTTTTAATCAGCAACTGACAACGTTTTTAATTGTTGATTTCACTTGTATGACTGCACAGTTTACAATAACATAAATTTAGACGTTTTCTGACGGTTATTTAAATTTATAGGGATAATCAACAATTGAAAACGTTGTCAGTTGCTCATTAACAATAAATTGAAAGGTTAACATAATATTTCATGAGTAAGACTGTACAGCTAATCTTTCAATTCATAATAATTCAGCTTTTAACGTTTTTAATTGATAGTCATTCAGCATTTGACGTATTTAGTTGTTGGTCATCCACTATAAATGAAAACTAACCGTCACAAAACATCTATATTGCTGTGATTGTAAGGTGTGCTATCTTACACGAGAAATATTATGTTATCCATTCAAATTTATTGTTATTCAGCAATTGACAACGTTTTTAATTGTTGATTTCACTTGTGTCACTGCACAGTTTACAATAACATAAATTGAGACGTTTTTTGACGGTTATTTTTACTGTAAGGGTAATCAACAATTAAAAACGTTGTCAATTGGTGATTAACAATAAATTGAAAGGGATAACATAATATTTCACGAGTAAGACTGTACAGCTAATCCATCGAATCATAGTAATTTAGCTTTTAACGTTTTTAATCGTTGGTCATCCCATATAAATGAAAACTAACCGTCACAAAACATCTATATTGCTGTGATTGTAAAGGTATGCTGCCTTACACGTGAAATGTTATATCATAACTTTGAATTGAATAATATTCTGCATTTGGGATCGTTTATAATTGTTGATCATCCCCAACAGATGAAAACTAACTATCAGAAAACATCTATATTGCTGTGTTTGTAAGTTGTGGTGTTTTACACGTGAAATATTATCTTATCCCTTCAAATTTATTGTTAATTAGTAATTGACAACGTTTTTAATTGTTGATTTCACTTGTGTCACTGCACAGTTTACAATAACATAAATTTAGACGTTTTCTGACGGTTATTTAAATTTATAGGGATAATCAACAATTGAAAACGTTGTCAGTTGCTCATTAACAATAAATTGAAAGGTTAACATAATATTTCACGAGTAAGACTGTACAGCTAATCTTTCAATTTATAGTCATTCAACATTTGACGTATTTAGTTGTTGGTCATCCACATCAAATGAAAACTAACCATCAGAAAACGTGTATATTGCTGTGGTTGTAACGTATGCAGCAATACACGTGAAATATCTTATCCATTTCAATTTATCGTTAATCAGCAATTGACATTGTTTTTAATTGTTCATTTCAGTTGTATGACTGCACAGTTTACAATTACATAAAGTGAGACGTTTTCTGAGTAAGACAAAATAACTTACGAAAACAACAAAGTAGAAGTTTTTTGACGGTTAGTTTTCATTTATAGGAGTTAATTAACAGTTAAACGTTGCCAAACTCTGAATACTCATCAATTGAAAGTGACAACATCATATTTTGCGTTTATGACTGTACACCTCACTATCACAGCAACCTACACGTTTTGTGACGGTTAGTTTTCATTTATAGGGTTGTATATATCCTATAAAACGTTGCTAAAGGCTGAAAATCAATCAATTGAAAATCACAGCATAATATTTCGCTTATCAGAAAGAAAAACTTACAGTAACAGCAATGTAGATGTTTTCTGATGGTTAGTTTCACTTATAGGGGATAATCATCACTTAAGAACATTGCCAAAAGTTGAATATTGATAAATTGAAAGAGTTAACCCTATATTTCGCATATATTACTGTACGGGTCATTATCACAGCAATCTAGACATTTTCTGACGGTTACTTTTCATTTAAAAACTGTCAAACGCTAAATATCGACAAATTCACATTAATAAGATAATATTTCGCTTGTAAGACAGAATAACTTAACGAAAACAACAATGTAGAAGTTTTCTGACGGTTAGTTTTCATTTATAGGAGTTAATTAACAGTTAAACGTTGCCAAACTCTGAATACTCATCAATTGAAAGTGACAACATCATATTTTGCGTTTATGACTGTACACCTCACTATCACAGCAACCTACACGTTTTCTGACCGTTAGTTTTTATTTATAGGGTTGTATATATCCTATAAAATGTTGCTAAAGGCTGAAAATCAATCAATTGAAAATCACAGCATAATATTTCGCTTATCAGAAAGAAAAACTTACAGTAACAGCAATGTAGATGTTTTCTGATGGTTATTTTCACATATAGGGGATAATCATGACTTAAAAACATTGCCAAAAGTTGAATATTGATAAATTGAAAGAGTTAACCCTATATTTCGCATATATTACTGTACGGGTCATTATCACAGCAATCTAGACATTTTCTGACGGTTACTTTTCATTTAAAAACTGTCAAACGCTAAATATCGACAAATTCACATTAATAAGATAATATTTCGCTTGTAAGACAGAATAACTTACGAAAACAACAATGTAGAAGTTTTCTGACGGTTAGTTTTCATTTATAGGAGTTAAATAACACTTAAAACGTTGCCAAACTCTGAATACTCATCAATTGAAAGTGACAACATAATATTTTGCGTGCATTACTGTACTCATCACTGTGAGCAACCTACACGTTTTCTGACTGTTAGTTTTTATTTATAGGGTTGTATATATCCTATAAAATGTTGCTAAAGGCTGAAAATCAATCAATTGAAAATCACAGCATAATATTTCGCTTATCAGAAAAAAAAATTACAGTAACAGCAATGTAGATGTTTTCTGATGGTTAGTTTCACTTATAGGGGATAATCATCACTTAAGAACATTGCCAAAAGTTGAATATTGATAAATTGAAAGAGAACCCTATATTTCGCATATATTACTGTACGGGTCATTATCACAGCAATGTAGACATTTTCTGACGGTTACTTTTCATTTAAAAACTGTCAAACGCTAAATATCGACAAATTCACATTAATAAGATAATATTTCGCTTGTAAGACAGAATAACTTAACGAAAACAAAAATGTAGAAGTTTTCTGACGGTTAGTTTTCATTTATAGGAGTTAATTAACAGTTAAACGTTGCCAAACTCTGAATACTCATCAATTGAAAGTGACAACATCATATTTTGCGTTTATGACTGTACACCTCACTATCACAGCAACCTACACGTTTTCTGACCGTTAGTTTTTATTTATAGGGTTGTATATATCCTATAAAACGTTGCTAAAGGCTGAAAATCAATCAATTGAAAATCACAGCATAATATTTCGCTTATCAGAAAGAAAAACTTACAGTAACAGCAATGTAGATGTTTTCTGATGGTTATTTTCACATATAGGGGATAATCATGACTTAAGAACATTGCCAAAAGTTGAATATTGATAAATTGAAAGAGTTAACCCTATATTTCGCATATATTACTGTACGGGTCATTATCACAGCAATCTAGACATTTTCTGACGGTTACTTTTCATTTAAAAACTGTCAAACGCTAAATATCGACAAATTCACATTAATAAGATAATATTTCGCTTGTAAGACAGAATAACTTACGAAAACAACAATGTAGAAGTTTTCTGACGGTTAGTTTTCATTTATAGGAGTTAAATAACACTTAAAACGTTGCCAAACTCTGAATACTCATCAATTGAAAGTGACAACATAATATTTTGCGTGCATTACTGTACTCATCACTATCACAGCAACCTACACGTTTTCTGACTGTTAGTTTTTATTTATAGGGTTGTATATATCCTATAAAATGTTGCTAAAGGCTGAAAATCAATCAATTGAAAATCACAGCATAATATTTCGCTTATCAGAAAAAAAAATTACAGTAACAGCAATGTAGATGTTTTCTGATGGTTAGTTTCACTTATAGGGGATAATCATCACTTAAGAACATTGCCAAAAGTTGAATATTGATAAATTGAAAGAGAACCCTATATTTCGCATATATTACTGTACGGGTCATTATCACAGCAATGTAGACATTTTCTGACGGTTACTTTTCATTTAAAAACTGTCAAACGCTAAATATCGACAAATTCACATTAATAAGATAATATTTCGCTTGTAAGACAGAATAACTTAACGAAAACAAAAATGTAGAAGTTTTCTGACGGTTAGTTTTCATTTATAGGAGTTAATTAACAGTTAAACGTTGCCAAACTCTGAATACTCATCAATTGAAAGTGACAACATCATATTTTGCGTTTATGACTGTACACCTCACTATCACAGCAACCTACACGTTTTCTGACCGTTAGTTTTTATTTATAGGGTTGTATATATCCTATAAAACGTTGCTAAAGGCTGAAAATCAATCAATTGAAAATCACAGCATAATATTTCGCTTATCAGAAAGAAAAACTTACAGTAACAGCAATGTAGATGTTTTCTGATGGTTATTTTCACATATAGGGGATAATCATGACTTAAGAACATTGCCAAAAGTTGAATATTGATAAATTGAAAGAGTTAACCCTATATTTCGCATATATTACTGTACGGGTCATTATCACAGCAATCTAGACATTTTCTGACGGTTACTTTTCATTTAAAAACTGTCAAACGCTAAATATCGACAAATTCACATTAATAAGATAATATTTCGCTTGTAAGACAGAATAACTTACGAAAACAACAATGTAGAAGTTTTCTGACGGTTAGTTTTCATTTATAGGAGTTAAATAACACTTAAAACGTTGCCAAACTCTGAATACTCATCAATTGAAAGTGACAACATAATATTTTGCGTGCATTACTGTACTCATCACTATCACAGCAACCTACACGTTTTCTGACTGTTAGTTTTTATTTATAGGGTTGTATATATCCTATAAAATGTTGCTAAAGGCTGAAAATCAATCAATTGAAAATCACAGCATAATATTTCGCTTATCAGAAAAAAAAATTACAGTAACAGCAATGTAGATGTTTTCTGATGGTTAGTTTCACTTATAGGGGATAATCATGACTTAAGAACATTGCCAAAAGTTGAATATTGATAAATTGAAAGAGAACCCTATATTTCGCATATATTACTGTACGGGTCATTATCACAGCAATCTAGACATTTTCTGACGGTTACTTTTCATTTAAAAACTGTCAAACGCTAAATATCGACAAATTCACATTAATAAGATAATATTTCGCTTGTAAGACAGAATAACTTAACGAAAACAACAATGTAGAAGTTTTCTGACGGTTAGTTTTCATTTATAGGAGTTAATTAACAGTTAAACGTTGCCAAACTCTGAATACTCATCAATTGAAAGTGACAACATCATATTTTGCGTTTATGACTGTACACCTCACTATCACAGCAACCTACACGTTTTCTGACCGTTAGTTTTTATGTATAGGGTTGTATATATCCTATAAAACGTTGCTAAAGGCTGAAAATCAATCAATTGAAAATCACAGCATAATATTTCGCTTATCAGAAAGAAAAACTTACAGTAACAGCAATGTAGATGTTTTCTGATGGTTATTTTCACATATAGGGGATAATCATGACTTGAGAACATTGCCAAAAGTTGAATATTGATAATTTGAAAGAGTTAACCCTATATTTCGCATATACTACAGTAAGGGTCACTATCACTGCAATCTAGACATTTTCTGACGGTTAGTCTTCATTTAAAAACTGTCAAACGCTAAATATCACCAAATTCACATTAATAAGATAATATTTCGCTTGTAAGACAAAATAACTTACAAAAACAACAATGTAGAAGTTTTCTGACGGTTAGTTTTCATTTATAGGGTTGTATATATCCTATAAAACGTTGCTAAAGGCTGAAAATCAATCAATTGAAAATCACAGCATAATATTTCGCTTATCAGAAAGAAAAACTTACAGTAACAGCAATGTAAATGTTTTCTGATGGTTAGTTTCACTTATAGGGGATAAACCATCACTTAAGAACATTGCCAAAAGCTGAATATTGATAAATTGAAAGAGTTAACCTTATATTTCGCAAATATTACTGTAAGGGTCACTATCACTGCAATCTAAACATTTTTTGACGGTTAGTTTTCATTTAAAAACTGTCAAACGCTAAATATCGACAAATTCACATTAATAAGATAATATTTCGCTTGTAAGACAAAATAACTTACAAAAACAACAATGTAGAAGTTTTTTGACGGTTAGTTTTCATTTATAGGAGTTAATTAACAGTTAAACGTTGCCAAACTCTGAATACTCATCAATTGAAAGTGACATCATATTTTGCGTTTATGACTGTACACCTCACTATCACAGCAACCTACACGTTTTCTGACTGTTAGTTTTTATTTATAGGGTTGTATATATCCTATAAAACGTTGCTAAAGGCTGAAAATCAATCAATTGAAAATCACAGCATAATATTTCGCTTATCAGAAAGAAAAACTTACAGTAACAGCAATGTAGATGTTTTCTGATGGTTATTTTGACATATAGGGGATAATCATGACTTAAGAACATTGCCAAAAGTTGAATATTGATAAATTCAAAGAGGTAACCCTATATTTCGCATATATTACTGTACGGGTCATTATCACAGCAATCTAGACATTTTCTGACGGTTACTTTTCATTTAAAAACTGTCAAACGCTAAATATCGACAAATTCACATTAATAAAATAATATTTCGCTTGTAAGACAGAATGACTTACGAAAACAACAAAGTAGAAGTTTTCTGACGGTTAGTTTTAATTTATAGGAGTTAAATAACACTTAAAACGTTGCCAAACTCTGAATACTCATCAATTGAAAGTGACAACATAATATTTTGCTTGCATTACTGTACTCATCACTATCACAGCAACCTACACGTTTTCTGACTGTTAGTTTTTATTTATAGGGTTGTATATATCCTATAAAATGTTGCTAAAGGCTGAAAATCAATCAACTGAAAATCACAGCATAATATTTCGCTTATGAGAAAGAAAAACTTACAGTAACAGCAATGTAGATGTTTTCTGATGGTTATTTTCACATATAGGGGATAATCATGACTTGAGAACATTGCCAAAAGTTGAATATTGATAATTTGAAAGAGTTAACCCTATATTTCGCATATATTACAGTAAGGGTCACTATCACTGCAATCTAGACATTTTCTGACGGTTAGTCTTCATTTAAAAACTGTCAAACGCTAAATATAACCAAATTCACATTAATAAGATAATATTTCGCTTGTAAGACAAAATAACTTACAAAAACAACAATGTAGAAGTTTTTTGACGGTTAGTTTTCATTTATAGGAGATAATTATCACTTAAAAACGTTGCCAAACTATGAATACTGATCAATTGAAAGTGACAACATCATATTTTGCATGTATTACTGTACTCATCACTATCACAGCAACCTACACTTTTTCTGACTTAGTTTTTATTTATAGGGTTGTATATATCCTATAAAACGTTGCTAAACGCTTGAAACAAATCAATTGAAAATCACAGCATAATATTTCGCTTATCAGAAAGAAAAACTTACAGTAACAGCAATGTAGATGTTTTCTGATGGTTAGTTTCCATTTAAAAACTGTCAAACGCTAAATATCGACAAATTCACATTAATAAGATAATATTTCGCTTGTAAGACAAGATAACTTACAAAAACAACAATGTAGAAGTTTTCTGACGGTTAGTTTTCATTTATAGGAGTTAATTAACAGTTAAACGTTGCCAAACTCTGAATACTCATCAATTGAAAGTGACAACATCATATTTTGCGTTTATGACTGTACACCTCACTATCACAGCAACCTACACGTTTTCTGACCGTTAGTTTTTATTTATAGGGTTATATATCCTATAAAACGTTGCTAAAGGCTGAAAATCAATCAATTGAAAATCACAGCATAATATTTCGCTTATCAGAAAGAAAAACTTACAGTAACAGCAATGTAGATGTTTTCTGATGGTTATTTTCACATATAGGGAATAAACCATCACTTAAGAACATTGCCAAAAGCTGATTATTGATAAATTGAAAGAGTTAACCTTATATTTCGCAAATATTACTGTAAGGGTCACTATCACTGCAATCTAGACATTTTCTGACGGTTAGTTTTCATTTAAAAACTGTCAAACGCTAAATATCGACAAATTCACATTAATAAGATAATATTTCGCTTGAAAGACAAAATAACTTACAAAAACAACAATGTAGAAGTTTTTTGACGGTTAGTTTTCATTTATAGGAGATAATTATTACTTAAAAACGTTGCCAAACTATGAATACTGATCAATTGAAAGTGACAACATCATATTTTGCATGTATTACTGTACTCATCAGTATCACAGCAACCTACACTTTTTCTGACTTAGTTTTTATTTATAGGGTTGTATATATCCTATAAAACGTTGCTAAAACGCTTGAAACAAATCAATTGAAAATCACAGCATAATATTTCGCTTATCAGAAAGAAAAACTTACAGTAACAGCAATGTAGATGTTTTCTGATGGTTAGTTTCACTTATAGGGGATAAACCATCACTTAAGGACATTGCCAAAAGCTGAATATTGATAAATTGAAAGAGTTAACCTTATATTTCGCATATATTACTGTAAGGGTCACTACCACTGCAATCTAGACATTTTCTGACGGTTAGTTTCCATTTAAAAACTGTCAAACGCTAAATATCGACAAATTCACATTAATAAGATAATATTTCGCTTGTAAGACAAAATAACTTACAAAAACAACAATGTAGAAGTTTTCTGACGGTTAGTTTTCATTTATAGGAGTTAATTAACAGTTAAACGTTGCCAAACTCTGAATACTCATCAATTGAAAGTGACAACATCATATTTTGCGTTTATGACTGTACACCTCACTATCACAGCAACCTACACGTTTTCTGACGGTTAGTTTTTATTTATAGGGTTGTATATATCCTATAAAACGTTGCTAAACGCTTGAAACAAATCAATTGAAAATCACAGCATAATATTTCGCTTATCAGAAAGAAAAACTTACAGTAACAGCAATGTAGATGTTTTCTGATGGTTAGTTTCACTTATAGGGGATAATCATCACTTAAGAACATTGCCAAAAGTTGAATATTGATAAATTGAAAAAGTTAACCCTATATTTCGCTGTACGGGTCATTATCACAGCAATCTAGACATTTTCTGACGGTTACTTTTCATTTAAAAACTGTCAAACACTAAATATCGACAAATTCACATTAATAAGATAATATTTCGCTTGTAAGACAAAATAACTTACAAAAACAACAATGTAGAAGTTTTCTGACTGTTAGTTTTCATTTATAGGAGTTAATTAACAGTTAAACGTTGCCAAACTCTGAATACTCATCAATTGAAAGTGACAACATCATATTTTGCGTTTATGACTGTACACCTCACTATCACAGCAACCTACACGTTTTCTGACCGTTAGTTTTTATTTATAGGGTTGTATATATCCTATAAAACGTTGCTAAAGGCTGAAAATCAATCAATTGAAAATCACAGCATAATATTTCGCTTATCAGAAAGAAAAACTTACAGTAACAGCAATGTAGATGTTTTCTGATGGTTAGTTTTCATTTAAAAACTGTCAAACGCTAAATATCGACAAATTCACATTAATAAGATAATATTTCGCTTGTAAGACAAAATAACTTACAAAAACAACAATGTAGAAGTTTTCTGACGGTTAGTTTTCATTTATAGGAGTTACTTAACAGTTAAACGTTGCCAAACTCTGAATACTCATCAATTGAAAGTGACAACATCATATTTTGCGTTTATGACTGTACACCTCACTATCACAGCAACCTACATGTTTTCTGACCGTTAGTTTTTATTTATAGGGTTGTATATATCCTATAAAACGTTGCTAAAGGCTGAAAATCAATCAATTGAAAATCACAGCATAATATTTCGCTTATCAGAAAGAAAAACTTACAGTAACAGCAATGTAGATGTTTTCTGATGGTTAGTTTTCATTTAAAAACTGTCAAACGCTAAATATCGACAAATTCACATTAATAAGATAATATTTCGCTTGTAAGACAAAATAACTTACAAAAACAACAATGTAGAAGTTTTCTGACGGTTAGTTTTCATTTATAGGAGTTAATTAACAGTTAAACGTTGCCAAACTCTGAATACTCATCAATTGAAAGTGACATCATATTTTGCGTTTATGACTGTACACCTCACTATCACAGCAACCTACACGTTTTCTGACTGTTAGTTTTTATTTATAGGGTTGTATATATCCTATAAAACGTTGCTAAAGACTGAAAATCAATCAATTGAAAATCACAGCATAATATTTCGCTTATCAGAAAGAAAAACTTACAGTAACAGCAATGTAAATGTTTTCTGATGGTTAGTTTCACTTATAGGGAATAAACCATCACTTAAGAACATTGCCAAAAGCTGATTATTGATAAATTGAAAGAGTTAACCTTATATTTCGCAAATATTACTGTAAGGGTCACTATCACTGCAATCTAGACATTTTCTGACGGTTAGTTTTCATTTAAAAACTGTCAAACGCTAAATATCGACAAATTCACATTAATAAGATAATATTTCGCTTGAAAGACAAAATAACTTACAAAAACAACAATGTAGAAGTTTTTTGACGGTTAGTTTTCATTTATAGGAGATAATTATTACTTAAAAACGTTGCCAAACTATGAATACTGATCAATTGAAAGTGACAACATCATATTTTGCATGTATTACTGTACTCATCAGTATCACAGCAACCTACACTTTTTCTGACTTAGTTTTTATTTATAGGGTTGTATATATCCTATAAAACGTTGCTAAACGCTTGAAACAAATCAATTGAAAATCACAGCATAATATTTCGCTTATCAGAAAGAAAAACTTACAGTAACAGCAATGTAGATGTTTTCTGATGGTTAGTTTCCATTTAAAAACTGTCAAACGCTAAATATCGACAAATTCACATTAATAAGATAATATTTCGCTTGTAAGACAAGATAACTTACAAAAACAACAATGTAGAAGTTTTCTGACGGTTAGTTTTCATTTATAGGAGTTAATTAACAGTTAAACGTTGCCAAACTCTGAATACTCATCAATTGAAAGTGACAACATCATATTTTGCGTTTATGACTGTACACCTCACTATCACAGCAACCTACACGTTTTCTGACCGTTAGTTTTTATTTATAGGGTTATATATCCTATAAAACGTTGCTAAAGGCTGAAAATCAATCAATTGAAAATCACAGCATAATATTTCGCTTATCAGAAAGAAAAACTTACAGTAACAGCAATGTAGATGTTTTCTGATGGTTATTTTCACATATAGGGGATAATCATGACTTAAGAACATTGCCAAAAGTTGAATATTGATAAATTGAAAGAGTTAACCCTATATTTCGCATATATTACTGTACGGGTCATTATCACAGCATTCTAGACATTTTCTGACGGTTACTTTTCATTTAAAAACTGTCAAACGCTAAATATCGACAAATTCACATTAATAAGATAATATTTCGCTTGTAAGACAGAATAACTTAACGAAAACAACAATGTAGAAGTTTTCTGACGGTTAATTTTCATTTATAGGAGTTAATTAACAGTTAAACGTTGCCAAACTCTGAATACTCATCAATTGAAAGTGACAACATCATATTTTGCGTTTATGACTGTACACCTCACTATCACAGCAACCTACACGTTTTCTGACTGTTAGTTTTTATTTATAGGGTTGTATATATCCTATAAAACGTTGCTAAAGACTGAAAATCAATCAATTGAAAATCACAGCATAATATTTCGCTTATCAGAAAGAAAAACTTACAGTAACAGCAATGTAAATGTTTTCTGATGGTTAGTTTCACTTATAGGGAATAAACCATCACTTAAGAACATTGCCAAAAGCTGATTATTGATAAATTGAAAGAGTTAACCTTATATTTCGCAAATATTACTGTAAGGGTCACTATCACTGCAATCTAGACATTTTCTGACGGTTAGTTTTCATTTAAAAACTGTCAAACGCTAAATATCGACAAATTCACATTAATAAGATAATATTTCGCTTGAAAGACAAAATAACTTACAAAAACAACAATGTAGAAGTTTTTTGACGGTTAGTTTTCATTTATAGGAGATAATTATTACTTAAAAACGTTGCCAAACTATGAATACTGATCAATTGAAAGTGACAACATCATATTTTGCATGTATTACTGTACTCATCAGTATCACAGCAACCTACACTTTTTCTGACTTAGTTTTTATTTATAGGGTTGTATATATCCTATAAAACGTTGCTAAACGCTTGAAACAAATCAATTGAAAATCACAGCATAATATTTCGCTTATCAGAAAGAAAAACTTACAGTAACAGCAATGTAGATGTTTTCTGATGGTTATTTTCACATATAGGGGATAATCATGACTTAAGAACATTGCCAAAAGTTGAATATTGATAAATTGAAAGAGTTAACCCTATATTTCGCATATATTACTGTACGGGTCATTATCACAGCATTCTAGACATTTTCTGACGGTTACTTTTCATTTAAAAACTGTCAAACGCTAAATATCGACAAATTCACATTAATAAGATAATATTTCGCTTGTAAGACAGAATAACTTAACGAAAACAACAATGTAGAAGTTTTCTGACGGTTAATTTTCATTTATAGGAGTTAATTAACAGTTAAACGTTGCCAAACTCTGAATACTCATCAATTGAAAGTGACAACATCATATTTTGCGTTTATGACTGTACACCTCACTATCACAGCAACCTACACGTTTTCTGACTGTTAGTTTTTATTTATAGGGTTGTATATATCCTATAAAACGTTGCTAAAGACTGAAAATCAATCAATTGAAAATCACAGCATAATATTTCGCTTATCAGAAAGAAAAACTTACAGTAACAGCAATGTAAATGTTTTCTGATGGTTAGTTTCACTTATAGGGAATAAACCATCACTTAAGAACATTGCCAAAAGCTGATTATTGATAAATTGAAAGAGTTAACCTTATATTTCGCAAATATTACTGTAAGGGTCACTATCACTGCAATCTAGACATTTTCTGACGGTTAGTTTTCATTTAAAAACTGTCAAACGCTAAATATCGACAAATTCACATTAATAAGATAATATTTCGCTTGAAAGACAAAATAACTTACAAAAACAACAATGTAGAAGTTTTTTGACGGTTAGTTTTCATTTATAGGAGATAATTATTACTTAAAAACGTTGCCAAACTATGAATACTGATCAATTGAAAGTGACAACATCATATTTTGCATGTATTACTGTACTCATCAGTATCACAGCAACCTACACTTTTTCTGACTTAGTTTTTATTTATAGGGTTGTATATATCCTATAAAACGTTGCTAAAACGCTTGAAACAAATCAATTGAAAATCACAGCATAATATTTCGCTTATCAGAAAGAAAAACTTACAGTAACAGCAATGTAGATGTTTTCTGATGGTTAGTTTCACTTATAGGGGATAAACCATCACTTAAGGACATTGCCAAAAGCTGAATATTGATAAATTGAAAGAGTTAACCTTATATTTCGCATATATTACTGTAAGGGTCACTACCACTGCAATCTAGACATTTTCTGACGGTTAGTTTTCATTTAAAAACTGTCAAACGCTAAATATCGACAAATTCACATTAATAAGATAATATTTCGCTTGTAAGACAAAATAACTTACAAAAACAACAATGTAGAAGTTTTCTGACTGTTAGTTTTCATTTATAGGAGTTAATTAACAGTTAAACGTTGCCAAACTCTGAATACTCATCAATTGAAAGTGACAACATCATATTTTGCGTTTATGACTGTACACCTCACTATCACAGCAACCTACACGTTTTCTGACTGTTAGTTTTTATTTATAGGGTTGTATATATCCTATAAAACGTTGCTAAAGGCTGAAAATCAATCAATTGAAAATCACAGCATAATATTTCGCTTATCAGAAAGAAAAACTTACAGTAACAGCAATGTAGATGTTTTCTGATGGTTAGTTTTCATTTAAAAACTGTCAAACGCTAAATATCGACAAATTCACATTAATAAGATAATATTTCGCTTGTAAGACAAAATAACTTACAAAAACAACAATGTAGAAGTTTTCTGACGGTTAGTTTTCATTTATAGGAGTTACTTAACAGTTAAACGTTGCCAAACTCTGAATACTCATCAATTGAAAGTGACAACATCATATTTTGCGTTTATGACTGTACACCTCACTATCACAGCAACCTACATGTTTTCTGACCGTTAGTTTTTATTTATAGGGTTGTATATATCCTATAAAACGTTGCTAAAGGCTGAAAATCAATCAATTGAAAATCACAGCATAATATTTCGCTTATCAGAAAGAAAAACTTACAGTAACAGCAATGTAGATGTTTTCTGATGGTTAGTTTCACTTATAGGGGAAACCATCACTTAAGAACATTGCCAAAAGCTGAATATTGATAAATTGAAAGAGTTAACCTTATATTTCGCATATATTACTGTAAGGGTCACTATCACTGCAATCTAGACATTTTCTAACGGTTAGTTTTCATTTAAAAACTGTCAAACGCTAAATATCGACAAATTCACATTAATAAGATAATATTTCGCTTGTAAGACAAAATAACTTACAAAAACAACAATGTAGAAGTTTTCTGACGGTTAGTTTTCATTTATAGGAGTTACTTAACAGTTAAACGTTGCCAAACTCTGAATACTCATCAATTGAAAGTGACAACATCATATTTTGCGTTTATGACTGTACACCTCACTATCACAGCAACCTACACGTTTTCTGACCGTTAGTTTTTATTTATAGGGTTATATATCCTATAAAACGTTGCTAAAGGCTGAAAATCAATCAATTGAAAATCACAGCATAATATTTCGCTTATCAGAAAGAAAAACTTACAGTAACAGCAATGTAGATGTTTTCTGATGGTTAGTTTCACTTATAGGGGATAATCATCACTTAAGAACATTGCCAAAAGTTGAATATTGATAAATTGAAAGAGTTAACCCTATATTTCGCATATATTACTGTACGGGTCATTATCACAGCAATCTAGACATTTTCTGACGGTTACTTTTCATTTAAAAACTGTCAAACGCTAAATATCGACAAATTCACATTAATAAGATAATATTTCGCTTGTAAGACAAAATAACTTACAAAAACAACAATGTAGAAGTTTTCTGACGGTTAGTTTTCATTTATAGGAGTTACTTAACAGTTAAACGTTGCCAAACTCTGAATACTCATCAATTGAAAGTGACAACATCATATTTTGCGTTTATGACTGTACACCTCACTATCACAGCAACCTACACGTTTTCTGACCGTTAGTTTTTATTTATAGGGTTGTATATATCCTATAAAACGTTGCTAAAGGCTGAAAATCAATCAATTGAAAATCACAGCATAATATTTCGCTTATCAGAAAGAAAAACTTACAGTAACAGCAATGTAGATGTTTTCTGATGGTTAGTTTCACTTATAGGGGAAACCATCACTTAAGAACATTGCCAAAAGCTGAATATTGATAAATTGAAAGAGTTAACCTTATATTTCGCATATATTACTGTAAGGGTCACTATCACTGCAATCTAGACATTTTCTAACGGTTAGTTTTCATTTAAAAACTGTCAAACGCTAAATATCGACAAATTCACATTAATAACATAATATTTCGCTTGTAAGACAAAATAACTTACAAAAACAACAATGTAGAAGTTTTTTGACGGTTAGTTTTCATTTATAGGAGTTAATTAACAGTTAAACGTTGCCAAACTCTGAATACTCATCAATTGAAAGTGACAACATCATATTTTGCGTTTATGACTGTACACCTCACTATCACAGCAACCTACACGTTTTCTGACCGTTAGTTTTTATTTATAGGGTTGTATATATCCTATAAAACGTTGCTAAAGGCTTGAAAATCAATCAATTGAAAATCACAGCATAATATTTCGCTTATCAGAAAGAAAAACTTACAGTAACAGCAATGTAGATGTTTTCTGATGGTTAGTTTCACTTATAGGGGATAATCATCACTTAAGAACATTGCCAAAAGTTTAATATTGATAAATTGAAAGAGTTAACCCTATATTTCGCATATATTACTGTAAGGGTCACTATCACTGCAATCTAGACATTTTCTGACGGTTAGTTTTCATTTAAAAACTGTCAAACGCTAAATATCGACAAATTCACATTAATAAGATAATATTTCGCTTGTAAGACAAAATAACTTACAAAAACAACAATGTAGAAGTTTTCTGACGGTTAGTTTTCATTTATAGGAGTTAATTAACAGTTAAACGTTGCCAAACTCTGAATACTCATCAATTGAAAGTGACAACATCATATTTTGCGTTTATGACTGTACACCTCACTATCACAGCAACCTACACGTTTTCTGACCGTTAGTTTTTATTTATAGGGTTGTATATATCCTATAAAACGTTGCTAAAGGCTAAAAATCAATCAATTGAAAATCACAGCATAATATTTCGCTTATCAGAAAGAAAAACTTACAGTAACAGCAATGTAGATGTTTTCTGATGGTTAGTTTCACTTATAGGGGAAACCATCACTTAAGAACATTGCCAAAAGCTGAATATTGATAAATTGAAAGAGTTAACCTTATATTTCGCATATATTACTGTAAGGGTCACTATCACTGCAATCTAGACATTTTCTAACGGTTAGTTTTCATTTAAAAACTGTCAAACGCTAAATATCGACAAATTCACATTAATAAGATAATATTTCGCTTGTAAGACAAAATAACTTACAAAAACAACAATGTAGAAGTTTTCTGACGGTTAGTTTTCATTTATAGGAGTTACTTAACAGTTAAACGTTGCCAAACTCTGAATACTCATCAATTGAAAGTGACAACATCATATTTTGCGTTTATGACTGTACACCTCACTATCACAGCAACCTACACGTTTTCTGACCGTTAGTTTTTATTTATAGGGTTGTATATATCCTATAAAACGTTGCTAAAGGCTAAAAATCAATCAATTGAAAATCACAGCATAATATTTCGCTTATCAGAAAGAAAAACTTACAGTAACAGCAATGTAGATGTTTTCTGATGGTTAGTTTCATTTAAAAACTGTCAAACGCTAAATATCGACAAATTCACATTAATAAGATAATATTTCGCTTGTAAGACAAAATAACTTACAAAAACAACAATGTAGAAGTTTTCTGACGGTTAGTTTTCATTTATAGGAGTTACTTAACAGTTAAACGTTGCCAAACTCTGAATACTCATCAATTGAAAGTGACAACATCATATTTTGCGTTTATGACTGTACACCTCACTATCACAGCAACCTACATGTTTTCTGACCGTTAGTTTTTATTTATAGGGTTGTATATATCCTATAAAACGTTGCTAAAGGCTGAAAATCAATCAATTGAAAATCACAGCATAATATTTCGCTTATCAGAAAGAAAAACTTACAGTAACAGCAATGTAGATGTTTTCTGATGGTTAGTTTCACTTATAGGGGAAACCATCACTTAAGAACATTGCCAAAAGCTGAATATTGATAAATTGAAAGAGTTAACCTTATATTTCGCATATATTACTGTAAGGGTCACTATCACTGCAATCTAGACATTTTCTAACGGTTAGTTTTCATTTAAAAACTGTCAAACGCTAAATATCGACAAATTCACATTAATAAGATAATATTTCGCTTGTAAGACAAAATAACTTACAAAAACAACAATGTAGAAGTTTTCTGACGGTTAGTTTTCATTTATAGGAGTTACTTAACAGTTAAACGTTGCCAAACTCTGAATACTCATCAATTGAAAGTGACAACATCATATTTTGCGTTTATGACTGTACACCTCACTATCACAGCAACCTACACGTTTTCTGACCGTTAGTTTTTATTTATAGGGTTGTATATATCCTATAAAACGTTGCTAAAGGCTAAAAATCAATCAATTGAAAATCACAGCATAATATTTCGCTTATCAGAAAGAAAAACTTACAGTAACAGTAATGTAGATGTTTTCTGATGGTTAGTTTCACTTATAGGGGAAACCATCACTTAAGAACATTGCCAAAAGCTTAATATTGATAAATTGAAAGAGTTAACCTTATATTTCGCATATATTACTGTAAGGGTCACTATCACTGCAATCTAGACATTTTCTAACGGTTAGTTTTCATTTAAAAACTGTCAAACGCTAAATATCGACAAATTCACATTAATAAGATAATATTTCGCTTGTAAGACAAAATAACTTACAAAAACAACAATGTAGAAGTTTTCTGACGGTTAGTTTTCATTTATAGGAGTTACTTAACAGTTAAACGTTGCCAAACTCTGAATACTCATCAATTGAAAGTGACAACATCATATTTTGCGTTTATGACTGTACACCTCACTATCACAGCAACCTACACGTTTTCTGACCGTTAGTTTTTATTTATAGGGTTGTATATATCCTATAAAACGTTGCTAAAGGCTAAAAATCAATCAATTGAAAATCACAGCATAATATTTCGCTTATCAGAAAGAAAAACTTACAGTAACAGCAATGTAGATGTTTTCTGATGGTTAGTTTCACTTATAGGGGATAATCATCACTTAAGAACATTGCCAAAAGTTGAATATTGATAAATTGAAAGAGTTAACCCTATATTTCGCATATATTACTGTACGGGTCATTATCACAGCAATCTAGACATTTTCTGACGGTTACTTTTCATTTAAAAACTGTCAAACGCTAAATATCGACAAATTCACATTAATAAGATAATATTTCGCTTGTAAGACAGAATAACTTACGAAAACAACAATGTAGAAGTTTTTTGACGGTTAGTTTTCATTTATAGGAGTTAATTAACAGTTAAACGTTGCCAAACTCTGAATACTCATCAATTGAAAGTGACAACATCATATTTTGCGTTTATGACTGTACACCTCACTATCACAGCAACCTACACGTTTTCTGACTGTTAGTTTTTATTTATAGGGTTGTATATATCCTATAAAACGTTGCTAAAGACTGAAAATCAATCAATTGAAAATCACAGCATAATATTTCGCTTATCAGAAAGAAAAACTTACAGTAACAGCAATGTAAATGTTTTCTGATGGTTAGTTTCACTTATAGGGAATAAACCATCACTTAAGAACATTGCCAAAAGCTGATTATTGATAAATTGAAAGAGTTAACCTTATATTTCGCAAATATTACTGTAAGGGTCACTATCACTGCAATCTAGACATTTTCTGACGGTTAGTTTTCATTTAAAAACTGTCAAACGCTAAATATCGACAAATTCACATTAATAAGATAATATTTCGCTTGAAAGACAAAATAAC
>JAHLWY010001405.1:0-21132 GCA_020002185.1 Paraescarpia echinospica | reverse complement strand
TGGTGGCGCAGCACGTCGAGGAAGGCGTCCTTGTCGACGTCGTTCTGACGCTTGCTCAGCCCCTTCGTACTCTACTTGTCGCCGTCGTCGCCGCCGAAACAGTAGTACGTCTTGCTGGAGAGCGCGACGATTCCGCGGCCGGACCATTCCTCTTTGAAGAGACCCGGCGTTCGCTTGTGGTACCGGCGCCGACGCGCGCAACACACGTCGGGCGCGTCCCACGCTCGGCCGGCGAGCCGGCACCGCAAGTACGCCTCCGCGTGCGCGTCGCAGTGTTCCGACGGGAACCACTCGCCGCGGTGTCGAAAGTAGTGTTCGCGCTTGGCCGCCGCCACGTGCTCGTCGAGTCGTCGCCCCGCGAGGCTCAAATACGCCGAGTCCGTGTCCATCGCGCAGTACTGGAACAGGGGGCGCGGAATGTAGGCGGCGATGAAGTCGTAATAAAACTCCAGCATGCGCAGTTTGGCGTACTGATAGATGAAGTAGCCGATCTGTATGGGCAGCGCGTACCGGACGGTTCGCTTGTTCAGCGCCTCCTCGTAGAGACCGTCGGGGACGACGACGTCGAGCTGACGGAAGCGACGATTATTGATCAGCGTCGAGGCGCCGGCGGCCGTGCAGAACTTGATGTTGCGGTGCAGGTCGACGCGCGTGATAGTTTTCCCGTAGGAACTGTTGCCGAGCAGTTTAAACATGTCGGCGATGATGGCCTTGTCGGGGTCGTCGTCGCCCGCGCGTCGCGCGGCGGAGACCGTGTCGCCGAAGCGGCGAAAGCACGCGACCGGCTCGTACTCGACGATCTGGTAGACGCGCTCGACAACGAGGCCGTGCCGCAGATACCACCGCAGTAGCGGCGTCGCGAGCAGAATCTTGACGCCGAAGAAGTTCCCAACGAGCGTGCGCTGAGGCCGGACGAGGAGGTCGTGCGTTTCGGCGTAGCGACGCATGAACGGGCTGAGATCGTCGCGCTCGATGTAGGCGTTCTTGAAGATCGGCTGCATCTCGGCGAAGGCGTCGCGCAGCGCCGCCGGAACTGCGATGTCGCACTCGACGAGGCCGAACAGCGTGCCGTCGAGAACGGCCTTCAGGATCGTCGGCCGCGTCACGGCGCCGTCGCCGGTCCAGCTCCGCGGCGGCGGTCTCGTCGCGCGCCACTGGCACTCCCACATCTCGACGACGGCGACGAAGCGGCGAAGGTAGGCCGTGACGGCGGCCGTCTCGGCGTACAGTTGGCTCATGGGCTTACCGTTCACCGCGTTCGTCTCCCTCCCAGTGCACGGACAGCCGTGGAAGAAGCACCCTTGGAACTGGTACGCCGTCCGCGTCGCGCCACACCAGCCGTCGACCCGGTACTTGCCGACGCGCTTCTCGCGCCCGTTGAGCTGGTGACGTATGTGAGCCCCCGTCCGCGCCGTCTCCCACGTCAGCCACTCGACGGCCAGGCGGCCGTAGCGGTGTACGCGCTCCGGTCGAAAGGCGTTGTCCGCTCGCCGGCGCGTGTACCACCCCGTCGGCATCTCCTGCGTGATCGCCCATAGGTAGAGGCCGTTTGCGTCGAAGCCGACAATAGAGCGGCAGGGGCGCGCCGACTCGCCGTACTCCTCGCGCCGAAGGACGGTCACGCCGGCCTCGTGATAGCGCGCGAAAATGATCGAGGGGCCGCCGACGATCTGCGACTGTAGGAGCCGGTGCAGGTCCTTGTTCGACTCGTTGAAGAGCGTGAAGTGGAGCGACGACGGCAGATCGTTGAACAGATACAGCAGCGTCAGGCCCGGCACGCTGATGGCGTCCTTAAACATGTCGATGCGGCGCTGCCGATAGAAGGCGAACTGCTTGTCGACGGCCTCCAGGAACGGCGCCACGTCCCTATTGTTATACCACACGAGGTAGTCCCGCAGCGTCGTCATCCCCTCGTCGCGCCATACCCGCGCGCAACCCTCATATTCGGCGGCCGAGATGCCTTCGCGCTTCAGGCGGCTGTAGAAGGCCTCGCGCGGCGGCAGCCGGGTCTCGGCCAGTTTACGCGGGTCGTCGAGGTACTCGTAGGGGAAGTGCCCCTTCGTCGCCTCGCAGCCGTAGGCCTTCAGAAACCGGGCGTAGCTGACGCCGGGGGCCAGGTAGTTGGTGATGTCCAGGAACTTGAGCGTCGCCGTCGCCAGGCACATGAAGTTGTTCTGACGCTTGATCGTGAACGCCGACGAGATGCTCTGCGCCTCGTCGGTCATGAACAGGGGCGTCAGATATTTCTTAACGACGTTCAAGTCGTACTTCCCCGAATTGAAGCCGAGGACGGGGAGGCGGCGCAGGTGCTGCCACAGTCGGTCGCCGAGTACCGTGTGCGGGCTCTTATCGTGCGCCGCCTCCGCCACCGTCGCGTGCGCACGCCATTCGGCGTCGAGCGCGTCGATCGCCTCGAAGGTCCGCCGGCAGATCGTGATCGTCGAAGTAACACTCAAAATCGTACGTCGCCCTGTATGGATAGTAGCGCAGGCGTTCGTCCACGTAGACGCCCTCGTCCTCCAGCTGAAACACGGACGGCGTCGGATGGTAGACGCCGCCGGGAAAGACGTGGCGAACGCCGCCCTCGCACGTCGCCTCGTGACGCCGCAGCCGATGGGCGGAGCGCCACAGCGCATCGCCGCACTTGCCGCATCGATACGAACGACAGAACAGCGACACGTCGGCTATGAAGGAATAGTGCGTCTCGAACAGATTGACGCTCATGGTGGTCGGGTAGCGATGGAGGGAGCGGCGGACCACTTCGGCGGTGGCGTCCTCCGCCGACAGCCGATACACGGTCACATTCGTTTCGAAGACCGCCTCCACCCGGCCGAGTTCGATCAGCGGGACGCCGGCGAACGCGTAGTAGGGTTGGTCGCCGTAGTCGGCGTAGAGCCTTAAGGCGGCGGCCGTCAAATCGTCAGCGCGAAAGTCGGCGCCCCGATGCAGCGCCAGACAGCGGAAGTGGCACAGGTTGTCGGCGTACGGACGCCCGCGGCGATCGTTCACTAGGCTGACGAGCCCCGCGTTGTGGCGCAGATAGGCGGGGAGGGCCTGCTGACGGGCGCATCCGATAGGATGGTGGATGATGGCGTTGAGGAAGTACGTAACGTTCGTTACCCACTCGGCGATCCACCCCGAGTCGGGGCGCTGCGCGATCACGTACTGCAGAACGTCGGGCTGTCGGGTGGCGTCGAGGAAGCGTTCGAATGACGCGGCGTCGGAAACGAGGACGGGCGACTCGAGATAGCGGCCGCAACAGTTACACGAAGAATGGTAGTAACGTAGTCGGCCCGTCTCCCTGTGCCGTAGAATAAACCCGTACGAAAAGTTTATTTTAAAGGCCCGAGTCTGCGCCTCGAACATCAGTCGTAGTTGGGCTTCGTGCGCGGCCGTATCCCCGTGGCCGGACAAATGGAAATTATACCTAGATTGAACGGGTCCGCGCGCCACAGACGTACGGATGCTCGCCCAGTAGTCGCGCACGACGCTCTGTAGGTCGTCGTCGACGATGTCGTCATCGCGACATAAATGTCTATCGGCGTGACCGTCGAACGGTCGATTGCATTTTGGACACACCTCAGCGGCGTCGCCGCAAATTCGCAGATGCCGCAAGATATTGGCGCGCAGCGCGAACGATCGATCGCATTTCGGACATACGTATTCATCGCTGCCGCATGTTTTTAGGTGCTTCGACAAATGAAAAAGACGGGCGAACGATCGATCGCATTTCGGACACACGTGCATCGTCGGTCTAGGCGGCGCGCTATTAACTACGACGAGGCGCGTCGACGCCCCTTATATGGCCGCCCTAACGCCCGCTAGGGGTTTTCTAAACGACGGCGGCGGCGGTTTTCTCCTGGTACAGTAATGTGACAATTGTTATCCGTCAGGTGGCGGCACTGCTGTCCCCGTCGTCCGTGGACCGCCGAGGTGGCGACAGGGGAGCAACGTGGTGGCCGACAGGTGGCAGCGTCGAGGGATAGTTTTACGTTTGGCAGTTCGCCTGTCAGCGGCGCCCGGCGGCAAAGTTTTTGTAGTAGAAATTTCGGCTGTCAGCGGCTCCCGGTTCGCCTGTCAGTGGCGCCCGGATACAGCGGCAAAGTTTTTTGTTTACGTTTTGTAGTAGAAATTTCGGCTGTCAGCTGCTCCCGGAGTGTTTTTTTTTGTGCGCAGCAGTTGGACAGGCATTGAATGTCAGCAACGTGCGTGTTTTTTTGGATGGCAACAACAGGAGGCGGGAATTGATTTTCATACGTTTTATTAAGCAGTCTCGTACTACTACATCACCACCACAGTAAGGCTTTATGCCACGGTAAACAGTAAAGAGGCTTTATGCCACAGCAGAGTAAATAATAAGGCTTTGCGCCTCCAAAAACGGCCTATAGCAAAATGTTCATCGCTACTAAGTGTTCGGCGGGCGCTTATGCCACAGCGGAGTAAATAATAACGCTTTAGGGGCGCAACAGCGGACAATAGGCCGCCCGATTAAGTTCATCGGCTTTACTATTCAATTTCCTGCTAATGTTCATCGGCGTACCTACTAATAATAATAATAATAATAAGGCTTTATGCCATAGCGAAATGCAATGTTCAATTACTAAATGTTCATAGGCAAAAAATTAAGCGTCAGACGTCGAGACATGCCCTTTTCAACAGGTAATACTGCACGGCGACCTCCAACAGAGCACGGTCGAACGGCGCCGTCCAATCCGTCCCCATGAGCCAGTCGGCCACCTGGCGCATGAGGGCGCCCTCCGATGCGCGATCGCCGCGCACGCAACGCTCCTCCAGTACCGAGAGTATACGAATAGCGGGGAGCAACAACGTCTGCTGTAGAAAGCTGTCGAGTGATGTTGAAAAAAAGCACACATTCAGGGCCGCCACGTTTTCGTACAGAATGTTGTACCGCCGGCTCGGCTTCCTTCCCCTGTAGCCGCACATGTGAACGAAGGGGCACCCCTCTTCAGGGGGGGGCACTCACCACATTCTTGGCGCGCGGTGTCCATCACGCGCTCGCCGATTAGTTCGGCAAACGTGGACATCATACAGCGCTGACGACCGGCGTACGAGTGCAGAACGCTCCACTCCGAATCGGCCTGAAGCGTGCCCACGATCACAGGGCGTTTGTTGCGGGCCCACCGTATGAAGTCTTCCGACGAAACTGACAGCACGGCCAGAGGCAGTGGCGACGATGGCACGGCTGCTGCGGCGTCCGCTGTCGCCGCCGGGGTTAATGGCACAGCTGCTGCTGCTGCTTCGTCTGGTGCCACCACCACCACCACCGGGGTTAATGCAACGTACGTGGGCGTCCCGGCGTCGCTCACCAGGTCGTGCGGTGGCATGGGCTGCGCGTCTTCCGCCTCAGGCCAGTACGATATCCCTTCTTCTTCTTCTCTCGCCAGCGGTGGAGGGCCGGCGAGGCGTGGCGTCGCCGTTTCCTTCTTAGCGCACTTCTCGGCAGGGGGTGCGCACTCGTCAGCAGCGTCGATAAGTCCGCGCAACGCAGCAGCAATTACAGCGTCCTACAGAAGAATAACCAAAGCAGCAATTACAACGGTCTACAGAACACTAGCCAAACGTTAGTCATTCAAGCGTACACGCCGGCCTCGCTCCCCTTCTTCGACACGACCCGCGCCTCACGGACCGTATACGTGTCCAGTATGCCACCCCACACGACCTTGTGCACGGTCAGCTCCAAGACTGTGCCAACCAGGCTCGCCACAAAGCTACTGCGCAACTGGTCGGGCAACAGGCCTGACACATGATCGGCGTTGTAATCGCCTATCGCCGAAATAGCTTCGTCGAACAGGGTGACCCAAATGCCGGCCTCAGTGACGGCGTCCTTTTCGTCTTCCACCAAAACGCGCACCGAAAAATACGTCTTCGCATTTGCCTGTACACCGTGTACAGCGCACACCCGGCCACCGCTTTCTAGGCCTCTCACTTTGCGCTTGCAAACGCCACAGCCGATGTACGTGCATTTGCTTTTCCAAGCCACGCTAACGATTGTTACGGGCGTAACAATCTTATACGTGCCATCGCACGCCAGCACGAACTCTTTCAACGATACCTCGGACGCACTCACCACGGCCTCGAAAGTAGGCGCCACGTCGGCCTTCGGAAGCGCCTTCGCGCTGGCCTCCGACGCCGGCTTCGTTTTGCCACCAGACGCCACCGTTGGCACATCCCTCAGCTTGCTCCCCCTCTTTGGCGGTGTCTCTCCGTGCGCGACAGGCGGCGACATGATCAACAACAACGCTCTGCAACACACAAAGTTACTGCAACGGTAGCAACACGACAGCGACGATACTTAGACGTTCTCCGCCCAGTCCCTATATAAGCGCTTTGCACGCGGCCCGCACGCGGCCCCCGTGAGCGAGTGCACGCGAGCCGCAAAGCAGCCGACTCTTACAAGGTTACTAAAACTGAAAAAAATCTCTCGGTCAGACTAGTGCACTAACAGAACGCCACTTTTATTTCCTAATATAAAGTTACCATAAGATTCTCTAGGCCCCACTGACTATTATAGGCCGCTTAGTTTGCTCACATTTCACATTTAACGGCCGTTTTAAAGACTTACAAACAGTTACATAAGCGCTTTATATAAACAGTGACGTCAGCCCCTTATGTAAGGCTATGGCGTACGTGTCTAGGCCGCAAAACGTTACCGCGCGCAAAACAGCGGCGCAACAACTGCGCAATTCATTTCTCACTATGGAGCCGACCGATCAAGTTGGCAATTATGCGGCCAATTCTCAACAAGCACAAACCAGGTACGTTTTGCTAACTCAACTAACACTGACTTTCCTCACTCACATTACTGCTTTCTTTTATAACGTTCACTAACTAAATAACTATTTTTTACAGCGAGCTACCTCCCCAAAACGCAGGAATTGAGACTCCCCAAGTCGACGTGAATACGCCTCCCCAAGCCACCGGGGATAATGCTGTTCCGCCGCCACCGTCTATGCGTCTACCCCCACCCCAACGCCGCCCCGGCGAAAGGTACGTTTAACGATACTAACTAAATAGCGCTTTTTTTAATTTACCTTTATTTATAGACGCCTACTTTCGATAAAACCTATAGCTGCTTTTCCCTGCGCCCCACTATTTACAAACGCCCCGCTACAGACTTAATGCTTTTTTACAGGCCCCCACCTAAAAAGAGACGCGCCGTTACTTTAATACTTTTTTCATACTTGCAGACGAAACATCGCCGGCTTCGATACACTGCATATAGGGCGCGGGCAAACCCTTGCGAGGCCCTCGCATCGAAACGGCTTCATTAATAGATCTAGAATAAATTTGAGCCCAGGCGATCTGATTATGATCGATAGAAGGCCGCGCGCCGATAGGCCTGGGGCCACATTGTACCTTGGACGTCGCCGACCACATCACACCCCTTAACACTTTTCTTTCTCCACAGATATCGCCTATTGATCGTGGCCCCCGAATTGGTCAATCGGCTCCTTATGGGACAACCCAACCACACTCATCGGAATGGCCACCCGGCAGGTCGAGCCCCGCGCGCCAGTAGTCGCCACCCCGACGCTAATAGAACTTTTCCTCCGTCCCACAGCAGACACATCTACGTGATTGACCCTGGCCTAACGCATCGATGCCACGCCTTCGGACGGGGTGTTATAATTCACTTCGTCGGACCTGCCCCCCACACAATCAGCTTCGCCTCGTCACGACGCCCCCACCGGCCCCTCTTAGCCGTCGAGCCGCGACGACAACAAGACCAACAACAAGAACAACAATACGACAGTGACGAAGAACCAGAAGAAAACTTCGACGACGGCTACAGTGGCATCCCCGATTTAGAGTTTCTAGCTGCAGACAACCCCCTACCAGAAGAGACTTTCACACAGCCATTCTCCTTTGCTGATATCTTTCCACGCCCTCAAATTATCCTCCCGTCATTTGCGCCACCCATCCCAGCACATCTTTCCGTTCATTTAGGCTTTCCTCCACAGCCCCCCGGCCGCAACGGCTTTGGTCCACCCCCATGACCCCTTTCCGTCTTCATAACAAATTCATCTGTATACCAATAACATTTATTTCTCACCGTTTATTGTTGTTTCTGTGTTTCCTTTCGCACTCCACCAGCATTCCAACTCACACACGAATAATGCCTATATTTCCACCTACACCACACACGAATAATGCCTATATTTCCACCTACACATTTGGCCCCCAGCTGCTATAACGATAACTCCAATGCACGCGTATCCTGACAGCTACGGCCTCCAGCCGCTATAACGATTTTGCACCGCTAATGCACGTGCATCGGCTGTTACCAAAAAATCAGCCGTACCGCGGCGCCTATGCGACACGAAAAACATTTATCCGGCCTCCTATGCGACACGAAAAACATTTATCCGGCCTTCCGTCAAACAATGCACATAAAAATCCTACAGCCTGACATGCGACACCCCATTTGCCAGTGAGTCGTGAAAACCAGGCCACTCAATTGCCCTCCTGATCTCCAGCGCGCCGGGCGTAATCTAAACCGCTCGACTAACCCCGATGATACCCACCTCCACCACCGCACCGGGCTAGAAGCTTCTAGAAGGTTCTAGAACCTTCCCGCGCGTCATGATATTAACCTCGCTGATCCCCAGGGACGTCACTTCACTCTAAAATCTTTCACACCTCCCCCGTGCACCTAATTAATACTAATTGGTCGCTATTTACTATTTTTAGTCATTGCTAACGTTCTCCTCCAATAATTGCGCTACTCATTTGTTACTAATTAGTACTTAATTAATTACCCAATTTTTTTTTTTACCTAATTAGTACCTGATTAGTCACTAGAGGCCGACATTCACCCTATTTATTTCCCTTATTAGTGCCTCATTAGTTAGTAGAGGGCGACACCCTCTTTCTCATGACCCCCATCAATCACTTTGACGTTTACTCTCATCTCTAGTGCTAAAAAACGTAGGAATTCTACTTATAAAAAACGCAAAAGCCTTTGATCTTAGGTCACTTCCGGGGATGGCGAGTCCCGAACCACTACTTATAAGCAGAAAAGAGCGCTCTACAAATGTTGATATTGTTATTAATAATTTGAAAGCGTAGTGTGTGTATGTGTATATTGTATATATGGGGAACAATTTTGCAGTTATAGGTGGTCGTTTCCATAGTTTGGTCGAAAGTAGGAAATCGCCCCAGGCCCAGTCGGCGAGGTTGTCCGTTTTCACTTCTGGTCTATTCACAACGAAATTAAAAAAGCAACTGTTTTTGCTTCGCTGTTGTGTAGCTACTATTGCACGTGAAACTGTACACTTACTTACTTACCTTTGCCCATCGTCCCTCCTGGGACATAGACCGTCGACAAAAGCTCTCCAGAGGCCTCTGTCCTGGGCATGTCTCTCCAGCTGTATCAAGGTGTAGCGCTTGTGCTTAGTTTCTGCGTGGTAGCCCCTTCGCTGGCCTCTTTTTCTCTTACCTTGGGTATTTCATGTCAAGGCTGTGATGTTTGATGCTGATTTTCGAAGCGTGTAACCATTCCGCCCCCTCCCCATATTCTTCTGATCACATCTTCGGCAGGCAGTTGGAGTGTCCTCTTCCACAAGTCAATGATGCTGATCGGGACTGGCCAGTAGATCTGAAGCATGCTTCTTAGGCAGTTGTTCATGCTCTGCACTCTGTTAGTGGTAGTGTTGGTTGTTCTCCAAGTATCGGCTCCATATAGTAGGACTGATTTCTCATTGGAGTTAAACAGCCGGATATTTGCGTGTAATGACAGCAATTTGGAGCTGCCGATGTTCCTGATCTGCAGAAGTCCTATTCTCGCCTTACCAACGTTTTGCTCTGACGTCTAAGTCTGTGCTGCCCGTCTTATCGATTACACTGCCCAGGTAGACTAATGCCTCTGTCTCTTCAAGTGCACTCCCTTCCAGTGTGCCTGGGTAAATGGTGGCTGTATTTATATTGAGGACCGTCGTCTTTCCTATATGGATATTGAGGCCCACTTGTGAGGAGATGGCTGCCAGTTATGTTGTTTTGTCTTAAATCTGCTGGTGGCCGTGGGAGAAGAGAGCCACACCAACTAGGTCATCCAGTTTCGTCAATAGCGTCCGCTTGATTCCATTCCACCTGTGCATTGTGCACGTCTTCATAATCCAATCAATGGACAGGAAAAAAAATGGGCAGAAGGTCTTTTGTCTAACTCCTGTCTTCACTTCAAAACGACTCGCGAGCGTGTCCTCAATGGATTACACTGCAGCCGTTGTTGATCAGGTTTGGTTTCCTTGCCATAATGTCGTTAGTAGTTTCCAGGGAATCTCCCTTTCTACACTGTCTACTGGTCGTCGACGAAGCTGATGTAGAGCGATGAGTTCCACTCCAAGGATTGCTCTATTGTGACGCTCACTGTTGCGATTTGATCCACGCATGATCTGTTCTGACGGAAACCAGCTTGCTGATCTCTTAGTAGTAGATCGACGGTGTTATCTATGGTCCTTTCTAAGGTGATCCTATTTAAGGCTTTTCCAGTGTTGTTATCTGTTATCACTAAAAGCAAACAGATATTTAGAAATGTAAAAGTAAATTGTAGACATAAACTGAATTGGAACATATCGCTTTGTCCATACAGAGTAGTAGTAGACTATCAGTCAGTGGTAAGTAGGTCAACAACTGTGTTTATTGGTTATATATATATATCAAAAAATAAACACAGTTGTTGACCTACTTTCCACTGACTGATAGTCTACTACTCTGTATGGACAAAGCGATATGTTCATATATATATATATATATGAACATATATATATATATATGTATATATATATATGAACATATCTGAGTTCTGAGTATATATATATATAATAAATTAGTTCTGAGTTCTGAGTATATATATATATATACTCAGAACTCAGAACTAATTTATTTGACCAAGAAATATACAAAGGATAACGTAAATAATAGATAAGGTCGGGAGACTCCCATTAAGATATATATAATATCGCTAGAACAGAAGCCACCCCATAAATATAAACAACAATAACATTTACATGACACAAATTAGAATAGCATATTACCTATTTTTATAGTTGATAATTACTCAATGTATCAACATGCATACATAATACAAGGACTGATTATATGTACTCGTTTACACATTGACGTACATATGGATACTTTGGTATACATTCCAATACGTATTACGAGTTACAAATAAAGCAATTATGGATACGACAAGTGGATTCATAATTTAAAATAAAAACGTTTTTTGTGTATGTTGAAAAACCACATAGACTCTGGGTGTAAATTGTATTAATGATAATACTTGGTGTATTGTTAACTGTCTCTACTATGTTGTGTCTAATGCATTTTTTCGCAAATTCATGTTTGAATCTGGACATATACAGATTATTTCTTTCACGTGTGCAGTGCTGATGAATATCATAGATGAAAAAACATTTAAGTAGCAGGGTAAAAGATTGTTAATTAATTTATAGTAAAATTTTAATTGTTGGATTTTATAAATGTCATCCAACTTTAGCAACTGAAGTATTTTATAAATAGGACTTGTGTGAGCATTGTATTTACTTAAGGATATTATTCGTATTGCTTTTTTCTGTAATTTGAAAATTCGATGTGCCTGTTGACTCCATGAAAGTATGTCATAATTAATATGAGGGAGAATAAGGGCATTGTACATAATATATAATGTTTTACTTTAGGTGGTAAAAGTGTTTAAGTTTATGTAGTATGCCTATTGTTTTACACAGTTTATTTGGTATTTTGTTTGTATGACTATGGCAGTTTAAATGGTTATTTATTGTGATGCCTAAAAAATTGAAATCATTTACACATTTAATGTATGCCCCATCTATTTGTAATACAGGGTATTCTACTTTCGTTTGAGGCATATGAAAAATCATGAATTTAGGCTTTTTGGCATTTAGTGACAGTTTGTTGGCTTTCAACCAATTGCTAATCTTTGTTAGTTCTTTTTGGCCTTCTGAATCGATAAATGTATTTAGTGTACTAGTAAGGGTGGTGTCGTCAGCATACATTATGAATTTTGAAAAAGTCACTAGAAGGTCATTTATATTTATAATAAATAAGAGTGGCCCTAAAATTGAACCTTGAGGGACACCAGTGTTAATGATTATTTCCTTAGACTTAACATTTTCAATTTTTACGTACTGCTTACGATTTTTGTAAATAACTCTTACAAAGGTCCAGAGTCTTGTCATTTAATCCAAAGAATTTAACTTATGTACCAATGTATTGTGATCAATTGTGTCAAATGCTTTTGATAAATCAAGGTATATATTTATTGGAGTAACCGATTTATTAAGTTCTTGTACAATTCTGTTTATGATTTCGAGTGTAGCAAACTCAGCAGAATGTTTCTTTCTAAACTCTTATTGGCTATTGTCGTATAACGCTTTAGAATGGAAATAATCGTTGATTTGATCAAAAAAAATTGAAATCACTGGCAGGATAAAAATAGGACGATAATTGTTAAAGTCAGAAACATCACCTTTTTGAAAAAGGGTATGCCTTTTCAATGTTTATTTGTCTGTAAATATACCAGTTATTATGAATTGATTAATAATTAGTGGCTGCATTGCTGATATCATTTGTTTAAATACATTTTAGTAATGGTGTTGAAATACCGTCATTTCCACAACTTGATTTTGTAGGTAAACGATCAATTATATTAACAGTAGTTTCCATGTTAATTGGGTTAAAGCTGAAGGTCTGAACTATCGGGTTATTCAGGTAATATTTGTATGATTTACCTCCACTAGTAGTTGTTTTAGAGGCTAGAGTAGGACCAGCATTAGTAAAAAACGTGTTAAATATGTTTGTTATAATACATTTGTCGCTAATCATTTCCCCATCGACTTTGAACAAATCTGGAAATTGTTCTTTCTTTTGACCTTTCTTAATAATTTCTTTAATTAAACACCACGTCTTTTTAACATCATGCTTTTCAAAACTGGATTGGTAATGCATTTGCTTAGCTAATCTAATATTACTTTTAAGAATTTTATATAAATATGTAAGTCAGTGTTAAGTTTATGGTAATGCTCTGTATTTACGTGAGTCTGTTTCATTCTCGAATACAATTTGTTTCTAAACTTTATCGACATAATAATGCCCTTGGTTATCTAAGAAGTTTTCTTATGTTTATATTTGTTAAATTTAATTACTTTAATAAGTAGAAATGTATCCAAAGCTGCAGTAACAATTTCATCGAGGATATTGTAGTTTTCATTCGGATCCGCATGGGTATCTGTGTTAAGTTTATCATAAATATTTGAGTTAATAATTTCAGTTTTAAATTTATTGAGTGAGTAACGATGTGTTATTGTTGTATTCGTATAAAGCTTGGTATCGCATTAGAGGTTTCGACATAGTCCAGACTTAGAAAGTACGGAACGTGATCATAAATATTGCTCACTAAAATACCAGCAGAGGATTTAAAGAATCCTTTTGACATATTGCATAAAAAATAATCAATGAGTGTTCCATGATATTCTGAAAGTCGTGTTGGCATAGTAATTTTAGGGAAGAAACCATGTGATACGATTGAATCGAAATATTCACGTATTATGGGTTTTTCGTTAATCTCGTTAATTAATCTCCTGCAATTATTATTTCACTTTTAGATTTTTGTAAATCAACTAAATTTGATGGAAATTCGTTTATAAATATGCGGTAATTTTCAATTATATCTCTAGGTGGTCTATACATATTTCCAAGAATATTATTTTCTTCATGGCACAACATTTTATTTCAATAAATTGACCTTCCCAAGTGCCTGTATTAGCATGGATGTTTACAGATTTGTAATTGTATTTGTTGCTGAGGTAGATTGCTAAGCCAGCATGTGCACTAAAGATTTTGCCTTGGCATATTAATGTATATCCATACATTTGAAATAAAGAAGTGTCAGCCTCTTCATCGAACCATGTTTCCTGTAAACATAGATCAGTAATCTCACAGCCACTGCTTCTGAATGTCTGTAGCTTTATTTTAATTTCGTCAATTTTTGCATTTAAACTCTGACAGCATAGGCTTAGCAAAATAAATTTACTTTGCTTGTTCGTTAAATGGTTTATTAAATTATCATCGTCAAAGTATGGTGAATGTTGAAATGGTTCAAAACCCTATCTTCGTTCATTTCATCCGTTTTTAATATGTGATAGAGATAACAGACCACCAAATTGCGCTAAGAAATAATTGTTATAAATCATATTGGAAAATTGAATAAATAATAGAGCTCTATGTTTATAGGACACATCATATAAAAAAAAACTTATATATATATATCAATTAATAATAAACACATCTGTATAAATATGTATTTATATATATATATATATACATATATCAATTAATAATAAACACAACTCTATAAATATATATATATATATACAGACATATTTACACATACATATTTATATATATATATATGGTCGATTCCCACGAAACGTTGACAAACAGGTTCCAGGGCTATAACTCATTTAATAATGCTGGAATGATGCTGTACGCATGCGTTTTCTTTGAGGCTTTCTGGGAACCCTACTTTTGTATATATACCATGGAATCTTTGAGTACTGTCCCCCAAAAATGGGTAATTTCTGCACTAGTTTTGTGAAATTTATGCCATCAGTACTTTAAAACGCATTGTATTATTTGAACAACATATGCAAGGTATACAGTTAATGTTTGGCTATGAAGGTCGATGTCTCAGGCATTATTGATCAACAAATTAAAACTTCATGTCAAAACCCTGATTTTTTCCTGATTATTTTAATGTTTGGGAACTTTTCTGAAACCGTCCGTCTGCAGTCATTCATATAGGAAAATGCAGTACAACAGTTCATTAAATAACACAGATTTCACACTCAACTAGATGCAACAGCTGGATACATTGGTCCTGTGCTGTTTTAAATCAAATGTGTTGGCTAATAAATTGTGTTGAGCGACGAAACCGACTTGGGGAAGTTTTTCATGAACCATACGTCGCAAGTTTGAATAAGCATTGTAAGTAGAGATTTGTAGATTAGTAATAAATATTAATTGATCATAAATAACACATAACAAGGTAACTACATGACAAAATTGTAATTTGTAGATACATTTCCCTTCGATTTATTTTGCTTTTACTGGTCTTTGCAACCGTACGTCTCCCGAAACCGTACGTCGGCTCTAACTGCTAGTTGGTCCATCGGCCCAGTCACCCCATTTATCGTTATTTTCGAGATTCAGATGACGCCAAGCGAAAACAGAAGTTCGGTACCAAACACGGCAAGTCCAATAGGTTGAACACAAGGGCAGAGTCTTCAAGAATGTGAAACTGACCCAAGTTGTACAAAGTACAAGAGACTTCACAGACTAACTCATATCCCGCATGGCCGAGTTCCGTGAGCACTGTCACCGGGTGACCATCCAATATCACCAGATCCGCATTTTGAATCAGTCCATGGCGGAATAGACGGAGAGAAGGGTCCAGATGGACTATGCTGAAAATTGGGTGTGCAGATACCAGGACGAAATAACGGCAGTGTACTATGTCAAGTCCCAGATGACCATTCACCCAATGGTGGTACACTTCAAGCAGGACGGCGAGCTTTGTACCAAAAGCTACATGTAAATTACAAGTGTCATTGCTCACACCATTGAAGGAAGTCAATGAAATCCTTGTGGAACTGTCGACTCTGCACTTCATCACAGACTCACCAACTTTGCCGTACCGGAACCGCACAATATGTGCCCTAGTAGCAAAATTTCCATCACTGTTCGGTCTTAGAGAGCTTCGTGCACCTGGCTAGAGGTTGACCACAGGAAAGGCCCCTGTAACGGAATGGGTGGTGGCGAGGTAAGAGTTCTGCCACGCAAATTCGTGCTAGTGACACGACCATGACCATCCTGGAGATAACCCTCGAAGTCATCCAGGACTGCAAGGATGAGATCGAAATATGGAATGTTCCAGAAGTCCGTGGCATAATGTCTGCCCGTGCTTTTGTGGTCCCGGGCCCAGTCGTGAAAATGTGCAGAACTTCCTGCTTCAAGGATTGCTGTTACACGAAGGGCGGAGTGTTCCATCCAACATGTTCTGGTTGGGAGAGCACGCAACTGGCGCTGAAGAGGGGGAGGAGGAGATGGACGACATACAGGTGGTGATGGAAAGGGTCGAGAGGCAGGTAGTGGAGGAGAGGGGTGACAGACATGTGGTGATAGTGGAAAGGGTCGAGAGACAGGTCGTGAGAGAGAGGAGAGACACAAGTGATGGTGGGAAGGGTAGAAAGACAGGTGGTGAGGAGAGGGACGACAGAGAGGTGGTTCAAGAGAAGGATGAGAGTGCGGTGGTGCTTTTGGAACATTCAGTTCAAGTCTCATTAATTGTTCTTAAAATTACCTTTCGACAAATTACAAAAGTGGTCGGTTAGACTTTAAATAAATAACGTTACGAAAACAATGTATTCGTGTTCTGTTGTTCAGTATATTAATAAAATGATTGAGAAACACATATATGGAACACTCACAGGAATGGCTTTACACTCGGGTATGTACGTAGACAAAGTTTAAGTAAAAAGTGGTCAAATAAGAAAAAATACTCTATTCTACTGAAACCGTACATAAGCATGAAACCGTACGTCTCCAACAGTTTCTTAGCCCACACCTCAATATGTTTGCAAAGTATATGAAGTAACATCAGCGTTTGGTATCTGTAACGTTTGTACAACCAATTTAAATACTTACATCACGACCTTTTGACAGTAAATACACAATGCACATTATACGAGGAGGTACATGACACCGTACGTCTCCGGCGTTTTCTTAATTAGAATAATAAGAATAGGTCAGAATCACCTACATACTATTAACATAATCAATATAGACAGTCGGATATATACCAAAACGTTCTTAAAACAAGTTAGAGTTGTCCAATGGTCTCGCCAGTAATTTACTCCATTGTACTGAAAAGTATATTATATGAAACCGTACACCTGCAAATTCTAAAGTGTCTACACATTGATAGTTATAAATCAGTGTCAATAAGGTATACCCTTTTGAAAAGTTCAATGTGTATACCTTGCCATGAATGTATTTTAAAGATAAAACATGCAATCCCCTTGTAGTGGTAATATGTAACAGAAAGTCACCTTTATAAAACATCAAGTCTGAGAGAGCGCAAAATACTTCAAAGCTCCCCCTTAAAATGACAAAAGAAGTCCGAAACATTACTCGTTATACTCATGTATCATCACAGCGATCGTGCCACTCACAATAAGCGAGGCGGGTATAGTATTACGGATGCAATACAATTATATATATTTCGGCATGCATGTGTATATTGATTTGAAACAGCTTATGTGGTGTACAGCCAGTGATGAACACGATATTGCCGTCGGCAACAGTACCCATGTCGGCATCAGTTCGGGCCTGTAGGACTTTAGATGGTGATGCGATAATTGATAATTAGCGATATCGCTACTACACACAAGTTAGTTGATTCTGGTGAAGTTGTAACAGACAGTGAACAACCACATAAAAATACTGGACGACCTTCTCACAATCATTTAGAACGTATTTCAGAACAGGAAAAACAACGATATGAAACCAGCTAGTGTTTCATCATTTTACAATATATCTACCACAGAACAAACAATTTCGAATTCTGTCAGTTTAAACATTTCTACAAATCAAATACTGTTTTGATGTGCATTCTGGGCATACCAGGAGACCTATTTGTGGCCGTCGTGTACTTTCGAAGAATGACGACATCTATCAGGGCGTACATGTTTGCGTTGAGCATTGTCGACACAGCGATATGCTTTTGTATCGTAATATTACTAAATGGTGATCTTCACAACATCAAAAGGATCACTCTAAGTCATCTAAGTGTTCAACGCGTCCCTAATCTTCTCTACGAGTCTGCTTGCGTTTCTTGCCGCTGACTGCTGCCTGGCCATAGCTAAGTCGCATAAGTTCACCACCATCAGCACTAAAAGGGCGAAAAAGGCTCTCGCTGCCATTGCGTCTGTGTCTATTTGTTATTCAGCGATATATTATATATATTGTGTGCGACACTGATATTTGGCCTCAACCACGTGTATATCATCCTCTCTACGGCACTCGCGAATGTGGCGTTCGTCGTCGTGATTTTGGCATACAGTGTCATGGCTATCATCTTGTTGAAGCGGATGAGTGTTGCTCGACATCATGTAGTCGTGGTAATACCACGAAGTAGAGACGCTTTCAACTCGTTAACATCTTCGTTGTGTCTTGGCTGCCGTTCTTTCTGAAAAACTAAACCCGTCTCTTCTGACATGAGGCGGGTGTACGCGATCAACTCCGTCGTCAACCCGTTCATCTACAGCTTCATAAGTAGGATGTTCCGGAGCGACGTGCGACAGTTCTACCGGGAAACGGGCGCCAGGCTGGATGACAGCTGCTGATTATACGACGAATGGTACACCTGAATCTTCTACTCATATACTTTATTAGCGGTCCACGCATATTTCCAGCTTATGTTCAAGTCAGCAAACACACGCTCCATGGTTGTGTGCAGCCAAGAATGGAAGGGCATTGCGGACAATATAGAAAGATGGAGGGAAATAACGAGAAAATCGAAGAAGCTACTGTGTGATATAGACCCCACCACCAAGGTAGCAAGGTGGAGGAAAAGAAGGCATGGGGTTCATATAATATTGTCACCAAAAGTTAGTAGATCAGGGAAACATAACATATAAAACGAAAGAGCTATGTTCGTCCTGGGATAAAACAATTTGTACGCAACTCATAAATGGAAATAGATACGTTATATCAAGAAGGAAATATATATTTATTGGTGGACAACAAATTACTGAAATTGAAAACAAAACTACATAAATGCTGAGTAGATCAACCCTTGTGACTTTATACTATGTGTTTTTGTATCCGTATCTGTTGTATTGAAGTGTGGGGAGGAGCAGGTAACACATATTTTAGTTCTCTAATCAAATTACAAATGTATGCAATTCGTCTAATTATGTCAGCTTCGTATAGAACTATGTCTTCATGAAGCTGTTGATTTTACCAAAAAGAAAAATCTACGAATACACAGTTGTTCTGTATATGTATAACATGTTCAAGTATATGTTTCCATCGGCTATGACAACGACGTTCCTCAGAAATGACGAACTCCACAACTACATGACACGCCATGCCGAGCCACTGCACTTACCGATGCCAAAAACCAACGTATTGTATAAAACCATTAGACATCGAGATATAAAACTATGGTACTATATAAAAACAACAGTGATTGTTCTTATGCATTTATAACGTTTAAATGTCAATTCAGGAGATTTTTTAGTAAATAATATTAGTGATAATATAATTAATATTCATTGTTGCAATTTCAATGCGTGTAATCATGAAAATATCATTGCTGTGATTTGTGTTTCTGTTTTTTTCTCTTCAACTGCACAATCTGATTTTTTTTTTATAAGTTATTCTACTTGCACCATGGAATTACATATGTGTTAGATTGTTATTGAGAGGGAACATCAGCCACTCGTGGCTTTATACCCTCATTATAGAAACTATTGTAAAAATATATGTATATGATGTAGCATAGAATGCACTGTATCAACGTTTGCTATAATAAAACCATCATCAAGCTAAAAAATAATATAAATAACAGTTATTCCGATTCCAAGTTGTCGGGAATGGTTGAATGTGTATTTACAGCTGAGGAGACACCACTCCCTAGAACACCAATTGCATATAGGCAAACATAGGTAAGCAAGCGAAAATGTACAACTCGAAATGCGTCCAAAAACTTTCAATTCAAAGGTCGCTGGCATCCTTGTAGGTGGACCGATCCCGACGACTTTGGTATCCTTTGAAAGCTTACACTTTCTGTCCTTCTAGCATACAAATGACTTCCCGGTATTAATTCCCAAAATAGCCTTTAAACGGGCCAATAATCGTCAGTAGCATTGTTTTATATACACGTTATTCTTCTGTGATACGCTTGCAGTCAAATTTATAAATGGTGGGTATTAAATGCGTCGTTGCCAAAACTGGGTAGACGTAACATGCTATTGAAACAAGGCATAACCGGTCGTTACTTTCGGTCCATTTCTCATGTTATGCTTCATAGATGATCTATCCTTGTTTGTTTACTTGTCTATTTATAAGACATGCTTTATTTTGTTCAGCTTTGTTAATTTGTTAATTTCACTATGCAGCCATTAAAAATATAACTTTCTCTTTCATAACTTGACACTCTGGATCTGTAATAATAAATCAGCCATTCTTTTTCGTGTCTGCTTGATGACGCCAATCTACTGGACGTTGCAGCTGAACCACTGCAGGAGGAAGCCATACCATTGGATGTCATGGACAACTACCACTGTATCCTACATCTGCTTGAGGGTGTTGCCCAGGACATATTCAGATACAGCACTTAGCACGCCGTGACCAGCATCTGGACCAATGTTGATGTAGCCAGTTAGATAAAGGTGTGATTGGTAGATAATTAAAAACAAATGAAATAGTGTTCTAGTATGCATATATATATTACATAGCCGCTGCACTGCTAATAGATTCATTACCATATGTGTTCTTGATTCGTAATTGTGTACACCATTGTTAACATTGTCCCCAGTTTTGTAAATAAACTAAGTTGTGTAAGTATTTTCAAAGCAATTTTATTATTGTAAGAAAAGAATGTAATATATTTTAACATGACGAGTTTGTTTTAAAGTCGATCTGTGTGGGAATTGTAATTTTGCGTAAATAGTTTGCGCTGATGTAAATTTTAATGCAAGGTTACAGGACACTAACCCTCTGTACCATCCACCAGGTTAGTGTTGTCATGAGGCAGTCCTTGGGCCTGGCCCAGTTCTCATCTCCTCAGGTAGGTTTTCTGCGCCTGTGGCTTTTTATTTCAGCCGCATTGATAAAACGACTTGTTTCATGTCTTTCCATATCTTTTATCTGGGTCACTGTGCCCCCATTGCTACCCGCAGCATTCATTTTTTTGGCGTCCATCCTCTGCTCGATCACCTGTCTTTCTTAATTCCATTTTGGAAAAGAAAACAAAATTTTCTTTAAAACAAATTTCCACAAGAATATCATAATACTAGCACCTCTTCA
>JAHLWY010001404.1:0-21143 GCA_020002185.1 Paraescarpia echinospica | reverse complement strand
ATGCCAACACCTTTAGAATTTTTACATTTAACTTGGTTAATGTGTTCAGCCCAGTTGAGTTTGCTATCATTAGCCACACCAAGAAATGTTGTAGAAGATACTTGTTTAATAGTATTATCATTAATTTTAATACCATGTATTGGGTCTTATCACTGTTTAAAGATAGTTTGTTGGCATTTAGCCAAACTTTAATTTTGTTTAACTACAAATTCATTTTGTTAGTTATATCATCCAAATGATCACCATTTTTAAACAGACTAGTGTCATCAGCAAATAATATGGAAAAAAGAATATCTGAGACATGAGCAATATCATTGACATATAATAGAAAAAGCAAAGGCCCCAGGTTGGAACCTTGCGGTACACCACAAGTAATAGTTTGTTTTGTGGAGCTAGTGTCATTGTAGTACACATATTGACTTCTATTAAATAAATAACTTTTAATAGAATCATTGGCTAAGCCACGAATACCATAACATTGGAGTTTTTGACACAGTATGTCATGATCAACTGTACCGAATGCTTTAGATAAATGTAAGGACAACCCTAGCACAAATTGTTTGTTTTGTATGCAGTGTTCTACACCTTAGCTGAAAATTTTATGGTCAATCGGTAAGTGTTAAACTAGTTGATGCCGAGTCTGTCCTGCATATTAATTTGTGGTATTCAGATTAATGAACCAGCGAATATAAAATGTCATCATAGGCAACAGTTTATTGTCGACAGAAAACAATGAGTCACGTACTGTCTGAGTCCAACTCTGATTTGAAGTTGGGCATCCTCGTGCTGAATGTGGGTTTGAAGTCAGCCATGTCGGGTGAATGCAGCTGGGTGGTGATGATAGCTGACATTGTGCATGGCTTCAGGCAGTTTCGAAAGTCGGTCTTGAACTCTACACTCGTTTCACTGCTGAAGTGTCTTTCACATTCAGCAGATCTCGCTGAAAGTGCCAGCACTACGAAACTAAACTCAATCAGTCTGTCAGCATTGGTCAGCTCGACATTTTATTGTTTTTATAACTTGTTTTTGTACCACGCTTACGTTAAATTTCCCAGAAGTACACAAACGTCACCATTATTGACACTTGTCTAGAATCCGGGCCCACTTCGACTTCGTCATTACAGTAACGTTTTTGCCTATTTTTTATACCTCGTCACTCTTTGGGCCTCATGAGTGTGCTAAGGCGCACTATATTCGTAATATAAATATGCCTGGGATGATGTGGAATGATAGAACTAAATCACTGAGGTATCAAATTTAGGCAAACGTGTAGCTATTAAAACGAAATCGAGGTTGGCTCGGATACTAGATAAGTGCTTCATTATTTTCTTTAACAAAATCTGCCGGACTTGTTAATAAATAAGTTTTTTCTTTAACTTTGTAAATAGGTATTTTCTTTGATATTTTTAATTAATCTGGGAATATTCCAGTATTTATAGATAAGTTATATAAGTGTGTTAATGGGTTTAATAAAACTTTTATGTTTGTGTTATTACTTTACAGGAAATGACATCCCATCGAGGACATGATGCTTTAAGAGAGCTTAGAATTACTGATACCTCATTTTCAGTTAACGGTTCAAGACATATAGTTTCATATTACTGTTTTTTATGTATGACATAGGATATGATCTGTTTGGTTCTGTGGAACCAACACAGAATTATTAAAACTTTCACTTATTTGTTTTTGTTTGATGTTTCAACTTTGTTAATAATGAATTTTGTTTGTGTTATGGTTTCTTATTTATTAATACTTTTTGAGGTTGTTTATTTTCTTCAAAGAGAGTTGCATAATGTTCACGTTCAAATTTCCGTAGTAAGTCTTTCAATTGACTTTTGTAAACCTTATAATTAGTTTCATTATATCTTGTATTTTATCATATATATTTAATATATAGTCTATTCTTCTCTTTTATTGAGTTTTTGTAAACCAGTAGTTAGCCATGGTTTCTTATTCTTGTAATTAAGCTTGACTGTTTTAAATGAAAAGCAATCGTTATATTCTCAAAGTAGTAGTTTATGAAATACTGAGTAGGCTGTTTGACAATTATTTATAGGTGTTATAATTTCCCAATCAAGGTTCTGCATGTTATTATAAAATTTATCCATGTTTGCCATCAAAAAGTAGCCTACCTAAATATGTTGTGCTGTTATAGCATGAATTAAGCATGTCATATTGTTATGTATACTCACTTAACTGTGCATTACTAGATCAATTTCAGCAAGCCAAGCCAACTTCACAAACGTCACACACAACAAAAGCATGTTACACATATTTATATTTTAATGCAAGTCACAGTCAAACGTGCATACATAGTTTTCCTATGCCAATTTTCGGATAATGTCACTTATTAGCATATTTCTAAAACTTCACAGATTTTGGACAATAACTTATGTGCCCAACTGAATTTAAAGATTTGAACGTCACACACGTAACATTTTGGTGGGAATATTGGCGGATCGAGATCGTGAGAATTGTTGGTGCAGAAAAGGTGAAAAACAAGTGGAGATATTGATCGATAAGTATTATTCTTACCTTAATAGTATTCGTAAAGTAGCACTAGACATATACAGTTCTGCTTAAAGTTAGTTAGTTAAAGTATTTTAGAACACTTTAGTTTAGAGAGTGATAATAGGGTAATTTAGCCTTCGATAAGTTTGTAAACAAGATTTAACAAACCTGATTATGTGTTAGAATATATAGGAGATAAAGTAACAAACATCAAACGGATCAAGTCAGCTTGAAGGCGCACTCTCGGTATACACCAGAATTGTACAATATACCGGGAGGGCGCCTTCAAGCTGACTTGATCCCATAAAACTACTTACATAAGATACTATCTATGTAAGCCAGTACCTGCTACTGCTAGAAACATTGATTAGGTAGCATTGTTGTTAAAACTAAGCAGTGGCGATAGTCGGGTGAACTCCAGTTTGTTTATATAGCTAGTGTCCCACGTATTGGCTAGGGCACGGCATACCCTAAATAAATAAGGCATTTTAGCGTAATGTAATGATTGTATTTAAATTAGGTCACTACTGGTAACTTTATCATTCGTGATAGGATAGATAGTCAGCTGTGTCATTAAAATCTGCTGTAACATAAAGTGTGCTGTACACAGGAAACAGTCTTTATAAAGACTAAGATAGTTAAGTTCTTAAATAAGTTGTGATATGGCACCTTGCAAGCGGCAAGTCAAGGCGAAGCGACACTTGGTGTGCGATCACTGCCACAGCTGGGTGGATTATACCTTGTCCTTTCTGCCTATGACCAAGTCGTAGGCAGAAACAATGGAGGAGGGATTCACCTTTCAGTGCATGGGGTGTTGGAAGGTGGAGTGTCTGCAGAAGGAGATAATTAGGTTGACAGATATTGTGAAGGGGATGGAGATGAGAATTAGCAAGGGGACAGATGGAATGGAGAGAGACAACAGGGAGAGAGTTGGGAATACTGTGAGACTGAAGGAGCAGAGTAGTGGCAAGAAGACCGAGGAAAAGAGATTGAGAGGAGGGAAGGTGATTGGAGGGGAAGAAATTGGAGAATCGACAACAGAAAACATGACAGGTGTGAAGGTGACAGGGGAGAAAGTGACCGTAGAGAAGGAGGGAGGGAAAATGGGACGGGATAAGAGGGAAGAAGATGAGATGGGAGGAAAGATGAAGGGACAAAAGGAAGTGAGAGTAAATGTGATAGAAGAGAAGTCAATAAAAGGGACAATGACAGGAGGAAAGGTGACAAGAGAAAAAGCGACATGAAAAAATGGAATGGAAGAGAATGTGACAGGAGAGAAGATGGCAGGGGGAAAAGACAACCAGACAGATGCAAACCGGAGAAGGAGCTACTCTGAGGCAGTGGTTGAGAGGGCAAGGGTGTTCATGGGTGACTCTATTCTGAGAAAGACAGATAAGACACTAAGCGAGGGAGGACGTCGTTGTTTGTCTACCGGGGGCTAGGATAGTGCATGTGACTGAAAGGGTAGGGAAGGTATTTGGGCATGGCAAGGGAGGGTCTGTTCTAGTACATGTACAGGTGTAGGGACAAATAATGCAGACAGAGAGGGAACAACTGGGATAGTACAGAAATAGAGACCGTTAATGAGGAAGCTAAAGAAGACAAGAGTTGAACAGATTATTGTCTCAGGAATTTTGCCAGTAATGGGAGGAAGGGGAGCAACGTATAGAAACTGCAAGAGGATGGCGATCAATGCACTAGCTGAGCAGATGTATAAAGAAGAGGGGGTGGGATTCAAAGATTTATGGGGGTACTTTGTTGGGAGGGAAGATGTGTTCATGAGAGATGGCCTCCATCTGAGTGGAAAAGGGGCAGCAGTTTTCACAGAGAACCTGCTGCGATCTGTTTACAGTGGGACAGGTTGCATCTATTTATTCGCAGGGGGACTCACAGAGAAGCCTGAAATTGGAGGCATAGATAAAGACAGCACAAATAAATCAGCAAAGGACAGTCTGCAGAACTATTCAGAAGCCGGATATAAATGTGTTTCTTTAAATGCAATGAGTATAGTAAAAAAAGAAATGAAATTAACATTATGGTAGAAGATATTAACCCTCACATAATAGGTATAACCGAATCATTGGCCACCACCGATATATCAGATGCCGAGTTGGGACTGACAGGCTATGTAATGTTTAGGAAAGATAGAATAGGAAGAAGGGGAGCTGCAGTTATTTTATATGTTGAAGAATCTATCCAGGCTTATGGAATAAAATTAAAAAAAGAAGCAGATTGCAAAGAAGCTGTTTGGTGTAACAGTTACAGGAAATTCAATGTTAACGGTGGAATTAGTTTATCGAAGTCCAAACATAAGCATAGAAGAGATTGAAAAAGTACAAAATGCAATAAGGGAAGTGAGCAAACGGGACTGTGTGATTATGGGGGTTTTAACCATGGGCATATACAATGGAAATCTCTACAGAGTATGGGAAGTGAGGACCACAAGTTTTTAGTTTTAGTATTTTCCTTTCTTAACATGTGCTAGAACCAACCAGGGGTGAGAATGTGTTAGACATAGTTTTGTCCTCACAGAATGAATTAGTTGACAATGTCAAGATATGTGAGCCACTGGGGAATAGTGATCACAACCAGATACATTTTGCCATCAAAGTAAAATCAGAAAGGAATAGTAAAAAGCAGTACAGGAGATATTTCCACAAAGGAAGAGATGCAGTGAAATAGTTTAAATGCAATCACGTAAGGTTGTGTGGGATTATGATACAAATTAACAACTGAAATCATGTGCCTCAATGTATACATGATGGGGGACGGCTGGTCGGAAGACGATAAGTTTGCTGAATATATGGATGTGCTAGGTGAAATACAGCAGTTAATACACACTTACAACCCCGCTCACGTTATATACGGGGTGACATGAATACACACTTACAACCCCGCTCACGTTATATACGGGGGTGACATGAATACACACGTACAACCCCGCTCACGTTATATACGGGGTGACATGAATACACACGTACAACCCCGCTCACGTTATATACGGGGTGACATGAATACACACTTACAACCCCACTCACGTTATATACGGGGTGACATGAATACACACTTACAACCCCGCTCACGTTATATACGGGGTGACATGAATACACACTTACAACCCCGCTCACGTTATATACGGGGTGACATGAATACACACTTACAACCCCACTCACGTTATATACGGGGTGACATGAATACACACTTACAACCCCGCTCACGTTATATACGGGGTGACATGAATACACACTTACAACCCCGCTCACGTTATATACGGGGTGACATGAATACACACTTACAACCCCGCTCACGTTAGATTTGACTAGGAATATACCTCATGCACATGCATTAAGGAATGTTATATTGGATTTTGATCTTACGGTATGTATAGATGCCCCTGATGCGCAAGTGCCATATACTTATGTAAGGCCAAACGGTTTTACCTCCAGAATTGATCATTTTTTAACCACGGCCAATTTAGGACAGAAGGTGCTCGAATGTTCTACTACAGACAACTTGTTGTTTTCTGACCATGTACCACTTAAAGTCAGGTTAGATATAAATGTAGTCCACATATTCCAAAGGAACTATTGTCACAAACTAGCATGGCATAAAGCCAGTACAAAACTCATTAACCAATACAGTAGAGATCTTGAGTATAAACTCTCCATGTTACAATACGACAAAGAGACTTTGCTGTGTAAGAATGTAATGTGTAAACAACATGAGAACGAATTATCTAGAGTATACAATGATATATTAAATGTGTGCATAGAATCATCGGAATGTATACCTACCACCTGTCCTAAAAACAACCTTAATTCAACTGGTGGCGGAAGGAAACTTTCTGGGTGGTCAAAACAAGTTGAAACAGGAGGCTATTTTCTGGCATCGACAGTGGCGAGCAGTGGGAAAGCCTCATCAGGGTGACATTACAGAAATGAGATGTATAACTAGAGCTCGGTGTCATAGGGCTGTTAGACATATTATGAGAGAGGATGACAGAATTCGTACAACTAAGATGGCCGAAGCCATTAGTGAAAAAAGAAACCGGGACTTGTGGTCAGGTACGCCGGATAAAGGGCAGAAATAAATTCTTGCCTTCAAGTATTGATGGTGTGGTAGGTAATGAAGAAATAGCACACATTTTTTCCGATAAATATCACCTCTACAACAGTGTCATGTGATGTTGAAGACATGAGTGCTATAAATATAATCACCTCTACAACAGTGTCATATGATGTTGATGACATGAGTGCTATAAATATAATCACCTCTACAACAGTGTCATGTGATGTTGATGACATGAGTGCTATAAATATAATCACCTCTAGAACAGTGTCATATGATGTTGATGACATGAGTGCTATAAATATAATCACCTCTACAACAGTGTCATGTGATGTTGATGACATGAGTGCTATAAATATAATCACCTCTACAACAGTGTCATATGATGTTGATGACATGAATGCTATAAATATAATCACCTCTAGAACAGTATCATATGATGTTGATGACATGAGTGCTATAAATATAATCACCTCTACAACAGTGTCATATGATGTTGATGACATGAGTGCTATAAATATAATCACCTCTAGAACAGTATCATATGATGTTGATGACATGAGTGCTATAAATATAATCACCTCTACAAAAGTGTCATGTGATGTTGATGACATGAGTGCTATAAATATAATCACCTCTAGAACAGTATCATATGATGTTGATGACATGAGTGCTATAAATATAATCACCTCTACAACAGTGTCATGTGATGTTGATGACATGAGTGCTATAAATATAATCACCTCTACAACAGTGTCATATGATGTTGATGACATGAGTGCTATAAATATAATCACCTCTACAACAGTGTCATATGATGTTGATGACATGAGTGCTATAAATATAATCACCTCTACAACAGTGTCATGTGATGTTGATGACATGAGTGCTATAAATATAATCACCTCTACAACAGTATCATATGATGTTGATGACATGAGTGCTATAAATATAATCACCTCTACAACAGTGTCATGTGATGTTGATGACATGAGTGCTACAAATATAATCACCTCTACAACAGTGTCATATGATGTTGATGACATGAGTGCTATAAATATAATCACCTCTAGAACAGTGTCATGTGATGTTGATGACATGAGTGCTACAAATACGGAGATAAACAAGCAGATTAAAGAAAATATTGCATATGGTATATCAGTTGATGAGGTTATCGAAGGTGTCCAGCGACTGAAGCTGGGTAAGTCGGATGGTGAAGAGAGTCTCAATTCTGATCATATTATACATGGTCCGAAAATACTCTTTGTGCTGTTAGCATTAGTTTTTAACAGTATGTTGATACATGGTTTTAGCCCCGACTCAATGTTAGGTGGGACTATGGTTCCTATACCAAGAGACAAGAGACAATTAGTAAGTACATCCGACACTTGTAGAGCTATTACTCTTGGCAGCATTGTTGCCAAACTGTTTGATGTTGTTGGACTATCTAAGGAACAAAGTGCGCTTGCAACATCGCATTTGCAATTTGGATTCAAACCAAATATGTCCACTTCTCACTGCACATATGTTATGATGGAGACACATATGTTATGATGGACACATATGTTATGATGGACACATATGTTATGATGGACACACATATGTTATGATGGAGACACATATGTTATGATGGACACATATGTTATGATGGAGACACATATGTTATGATGGAGACACATATGTTATGATGGACACACATATGTTATGATGGACACACATATGTTATGATGGACACACATATGTTATGATGGAGACACATATGTTATGATGGAGACACATATGTTATGATGGAGACACATATGTTATGATGGACACACATATGTTATGATGGAGACACATATGTTATGATGGACACACATATGATATGGTGGACACACATATGTTATGATGGAGACACATATGTTATGATGGAGACACATATGTTATGGTGGAGACACATATGTTATTGTGGAGACACATATGTTATGATGGAGACACATATGTTATGATGGACACACATATGTTATGATGGACACACATATGTTATGATGGAGACACATATGTTATGATGGACACACATATGTTATGATGGAGACACGTATGTTATGATGGAGACACATATGTTAAGATGGACACACATATGTTATGATGGACACACATATGTTATGATGGAGACACATATGTTATGATGGACACATATGTTATGATGGACACACATATGTTATGATGGAGACACATATGTTATGATGGACACATATGTTATGATGGAGACACATATGTTATGATGGAGTCACATATGTTATGATGGACACACATATGTTATGATGGACACACATATGTTATGATGGACACGCATATGTTATGATGGAGACACATATGTTATGATGGAGACACATATGTTATGATGGAGACACATATGTTATGATGGAGACACACATGTTATGATGGACACACATATGTTATGATGGACGCACATATGTTATGGTGGACACACATATGTTATGATGGAGACACATATGTTATGATGGACACACATATGTTATGATGGACACACATATGTTATGATGGAGACACATATGTTATGATGGAGACACATATGTTATGATGGAGACACACATGTTATGATGGACGCACATATGTTATGATGGACGCACATATGTTATGATGGAGACACATATGTTATGATGGACACACATAAGTTATGATGGACACACATATGTTATGATGGACGCACATATGTTATGATGGAGGCACATATGTTATGATGGAGACACATATGTTATGATGGAGACACATATGTTATGATGTAGACACATATGTTATGATGGACACACATATGTTATGATGGACACACATATGTTATGATGGACACACATATGTTATGATGGAGACACATATGTTAAGATGGACACACATATGTTATGATGGACACACATATGTTATGATGGAGACACATATGTTATGGTGGAGACACTACGATGGAGACACATATGTTACGATGGAGACACATATGTTACGATGGAGACACATATGTTACGATGGAGACACATATGTTACGATGGACACACATATGTTACGGCGGAGACACATATGTTATGATGGAGACACATATGTTATGGTGGAGACACATATGTTATGGTGGAGACACATATATTATGGTGGAGACACATATGTTATGGTGGAGACACATATGTTATGATGGACACACGTATGTTATGGTGGAGACACATATGTTATGATGGAGACACGTATGTTATGATGGAGACACATATGTTATGATGGAGACGTATGTTATGGTGGAGACACATATGTTATGATGGACACACATATGTTATGATGGACACACATATGTTATGATGGAGACACATATGTTATGGTGGAGACACATATGTTATGATGGACACACATATGTTATGATGGAGACGTATGTTATGGTGGAGACACATATGTTATGGTGGAGACACATATGTTATGATGGACACACGTATGTTATGATGGAGACACATATGTTATGATGGAGACACATATGTTATGATGGAGACACATATGTTATGATGGAGACACATATGTTATGATGGAGACACATATGTTATGATGGACACACGTATGTTATGGTGGAGACACATATGTTATGATGGAGACACATATGTTATGATGGAGACACATATGTTATGATGAAGACACATATGTTATGATGGAGACACATATGTTATGATGGACACACGTATGTTATGGTGGAGACACATATGTTATGGTGGAGACACATATGTTATGGTGGAGACACATATGTTATGATGGAGACACATATGTTATGATGGACACACGTATGTTATGATGGAGACACATATGTTATGGTGGAGACACATATGTTATGATGGAGACACATATGTTATGATTATGTTATGGTGGAGACACATATGTTATGATGGAGACACATATGTTATGATGGAGACACATATGTTATGATGGACACACATATGTTATGATGGACACACATATGTTATGATGGACACACATATGTTATGATGGAGACACATATGTTATGATTATGGATGGACACACATATGTTATGATGGAGACACATATGTTATGATGGAGACACATATGTTATGATGGACACACATATGTTATGATGGAGACACATATGTTATGATGGAGACACATATGTTATGATGGAGACACATATGTTATGATGGAGACACATATGTTATGATGGAGACACATATGTTATGATGGAGACACATATGTTATGATGGACACACATATGTTATGATGGACACACATATGTTATGATGGAGACAATCAGTTATTACAATGCAAATGGCATTACTGTGCATGCACTCAGGTTAGATGCCAGCAAACCATTCAACATTTTATTGTAAGCTTTTTAGAGTACTTAAGGTATCGCCTCTGGTATTAAGACTGCTGTTGTATATGTATACTAAACAAAAACTTCAAGTAAGATGGGGTCTAGTATGTTATCCCAGTTTACCGCATGTAACGGAGTCAAACAGGGAGCAATCCTTTCTCCTATTCTTTTCTCCATATACAGGGATGGATTGTCTGAACAGTTAGAAAAAAGTGGAGTGGGATGCCACATGGGCAAAACCACTACACGGGTTGCGTCGGATGCGCAGATGATCTCACTTTGCTAACACCCACAAGATCTGGACTCAAGGTTTTAATTGACATATGCGAAAACTATGCAGACTAATACTTGTAAATGTTAACGGTACTAAGAGTAGATATTTGATTTTTAGAACAAGAACAAGAAGTTTATTTTGACCCCAAAAATATAACATAATAAGAACACAATAAATATGTCAGATATATGCTTTACCACAAATAAAATAAATATGCATATATATTATCCACCATTTCTTAATGGCAGAAATAATAAGTGATTAAAGCAGAAAAAGATATACCTTTTGTTTTAAGACACACATGGGGGTCAGTGGCTCCCACTAAGACATGCTGATACCGAGTTGGACAGTGCCCAAGATGCTGTACATTTGGGCCATCATATATCCGTTGTTAAAAAGGATAGTCTAGTCGTCAATGCCACTACCAAATTCTGGAGAAGGTATAATATGTTCATGGCCGACTTCGGTCATATTAAGATGAATGTAAAGTGCAATTTATTTAAACAATATTGCTGCTCTTATTATGGAGCCCCACTATGGGATCTTATTATGGAGCCCCACTGTGGGATCTTATTATGGAGCCCCACTATGGGATCTTATTATGGAGCCCCACTGTGGGATCTTATTATGGAGCCCCACTGTGGGATCTTATTATGGAGCCCCACTGTGGGATCTTATTATGGAGCCCCACTGTGGGATCTTATTATGGAGCCCCACTATGGGATTCTTATTATGGAGCCCCACTGTGGGATCTTATTATGGAGCCGCACTGTGGGTTCTTCAGACTAAGAGTGTTGGCACTATTTGCACTGCATGACAAAAAACGCTTAGAAAGTTGTGGGGGCCAGCACAGCACCACTTACACACGGGGATGTTATAGCATTGTTATCGGGTAGTTTGCCATTATTGGTAATCTTAAAGCAAAGGTTCTCCAAATTCATTCATAAAGCTATGAACCATAATTCACCGATTATAAGCAGTGTTGCTAAGTTGTCCATTGCAAATCCATGGTCAAATTGTAGCTCAAACTACTTAAGTGAATGTGATGCAATGTACGAAGCGTCTACGTGTGATACTAGCCGTGTGTGGCAGGCTGGTTTGTCCAAAGTAACAATATAGAACGTGAACGTATTACGGAAATGTTAGACATCAGGAATGGTCTTAAGACATGCAATATTTTAGACGACGATGATGTCGACTGTAGCATTACGGAAATCTCTACAATTGCCATTTTAATGTGGCTCAGAAAATAAGGGCTATGAAGGATAATAAATCACCTGGAGTGGATGGGATTCAACCCAAACTAATATTGGAAATTGTACAACAAATTAGCATACCGCTTGCTACAGTTTTCAATTTGTCATTAGAAGATGGAGTGGTTCCTTTAGAATGGAAAGAGGCAAACATTATACCGTTATTTAAAAAAGGTTCGAGAAACAAGTCAGATATCTATAGACCAGTGAGTTTAACATCGGTGATTTGGAAATTATTAGAAAGACTAATTAAAGACCACATGGTGGATTTTCTTGTTAAACATAACTTGATAAACCCATCTCAACATGGGACTTTAAAAGCGAGGTCATGCTTAACAAATATGTTATGTTTTTTTGGAAGACATCACTAAGTGGGTAAATCAGGAAAAAGAACTAATAAAACCGCTGTACAAAATAATAGTTAGGCTTCATTTAGAATATTGTATACAAGCGTGGAGGCCATATTGCAAGAAAGACATAGGGCGATTCCACAGAAAGCTATAATTGCACTAGGATACAACAATCTTGACCCATTTACTATGTCTACATCTCCTTGTTATGAAACAAGTTAAAAATTATGATTTTATAACTTTTTATGGGAAATAATGGCCATTTTGCATACAGGTATGTATTGTGTTATGTAATTTATTATAATACCCATTTTCAAAATTCAAATAACACCACATTTTTTTGCAATTTTTAGACGCTGAAGGTCCAACAGACTTATGCCATCACTCTCCGTCCGTCGTTAGCTGCCATATCCCAGAAACCGTTCAGCAACTTTTTCTATAAATTTTGCATAAACGTATCTTAGGGTACTGCCACTATACACAATTGAATCATTCTAAGAGCACGTCAGGGCCCCCCAAATGCAAAGTTGTCCTACTATTTCCCTACTGCTGTAAGCCTCCTGCACAGATCTGCCACTGATCTCTATTTATAACAGGATATTTCCCTATCTCTGAACACTGGGGTGGCTAACATAGCAGTGAATTTAGGTCAGTGTGTGGTCAGTGAGCCACTGGCTGGAGTGGTCAGGCATGGCCACAGTTTATTGTTGGTCAATCTTGGTGTGGCCAGGGCTGGGCTGTTGTTTATTGCCCTGTGTGGGAGAGTGAGTGCTAAGTGGGCTTCAGGCATTGTAGGCACTGGGGTGAGACATTCTGATGTAATACACCTTTTGTACCCTGAGAGATATAATTAGCTAGTGTATCATGGCATTATATGTTAATAACATGCATACTATAACTAGTACAAGCCAACTTTGAATGCCACACACTCAATATTTCCATGCTTTCCATGTGTATATGCAAAACCTTCACAGTCATGTTGTGTTATCATTTTGTTTACACATAAAGACATAATCAGGCATAACTTGATTAGTTTTTGTAGCAGCACATTTGTACTTCCAGTGTGTCATTGCAACATAACGTACATACTGTGTGCCAAATGGGTGTCGTGCATGTGATATTTCCATGCAATCCATTTGCATATATAATGTAAAACTTCAACAGCCGTTTTCTCCATTTTCATTTTTTGACCCCTACCATGTTCAGTGCTACATAACTTCGCCAATTTTTTGTGGCAGTCATAATTTGTTTAACTGTAAAGCACCCTACCCAACCTTTACAAGAATGTAAGAAAACAATGTTACAAATTTTTCGACTTATCACTCATTTGGTCAACCGGGGTAACATATAGACATTTCTTTAAAGAAGTTAATTCGGTATACTTAGATGACACTAGGTTACAATTAAATGAAATTTAACCCACAACAATATTTTTGTTAAAAGTTATATATAATTTAAAAATTCGCAATTTAAAAAAAACAAATTTTTTTCCTAAAATAATTTTGTTTTTGTTTTTTAAATCTCTAATTGGTTTATAAATCAACATATGAATACTTTTGCCATACCAAAATTTAAAAGACATGAACAAATATTTAACTGTATAAAGTTTGAAATATATGTGTGTCACACACGTAACACTACGTTACATTTGTGAATCTAATACCTACGTATATCATGACACAGTATATTTGTACACACTTTTAATAACTATAATTGAATTGCTGATGTGTTACAATGGGACAACACCACATCAGGTCAATTATAGTTGACAATATTTGAGACCCATGGGCAGTGACGCAGGAACAAAATTCATGTTGGGGGACTAAAGGAACTTCAGCATCACTGAACAATTTTCACCGCCGCATATCTTCACATCTTCCCTTACCTTGTGGCTGTCTCGGTTGGCTCGACTGTGACATCGGAAAACGGGGGATCTTATCCACAGTCTCGGCTGTGAACTCATGACATCCGAACAAACACTATTAAAAAAATTTTTTTTTACATTTTGCCGCTGAGATGTCTATTTAAATTCTCCAGCTTCTCTCCGCTGAAATTATGACATCCGAAGATGGGTGGGGGGATGTTTTAGAAAACAAATTTGCCACAATGCCGCCTATTACTGGGGGCCCCGAAAACAATATGCCTACCCTCCAATTGCACACATCTTTCACAGTCGACAAAAATACACATTAATCGTCTCATAAAATTATTTACATTTCCACCCGCTACTGACGCTTGTCACAAAAACAAACATTCATGCTCACATTTAATGGGGGGGTAGAACCATATGTCTGCCCCCCAGAAAAATTCCAGCATCTATGCCCATGGTAAAATATACCCTCAATTCCCTCTTTTTAATGTCTGATTTGCTAGGATTCATCCTAAAATAAGTCACTATTCCTCTAATCATGTAAATATGTCACATTATTTATTGTTTTATCATAATCAGCTACCCAATTATGCATTAAGCATGTCATGTTGTTATGTAAACTCAGTAAACAGTGCATTACTAGGTAAATTTAAGGAAATTACTAAGTCATTTCCACAAGCGTCACACATGTAACAAAAGTATGTTACACATGTAATGTCACATTTATATTTTATGCAAGTTACAGTCATATATACATACACAGAGTTTTCCTAAACATATCTGCCTGTTTAGTATAATGCCACTTACTATCATATCTCTAAAACTTCACAGACTTTGGACAATAACTGATGTGCCCATCTGAAGTTGTTTTGAGCATCACGCATGTAACACTTGATTTGACATATTTTACAACATCCACATAATTGATTAATTTATTACAATAAAGTAACCTTACTGTCTTTTGTTATAGTATGCATAAGAAATCTCATGATGTTATGCAAACTGTCAATTACTAGGTAAATTTCAGCAAATTACTAGATCACTTTCACAAGCGTCACACGTAACAAAACATGTCACAAACGTAACGTCACATTTATATTCTTTATTTTTTAAATATTAACCAAGCACAGTGTTACACAGATACACTGTATACCTATACATGTGTACTTATTTATGATAAAGAAACTTAGTAACATACTTCCATAACTTCACAGACTTTCTGCAATAACTGATGCGCCCGTCTAAATTTAGATTTTTGTAAGTCATACACATAACGCTACATGTAACATATTTTTGAAAATTAATTAATGATAAAAATTAAATTTTGCATACACTAGCTATTAAACAAAACATAGAACAATGTTATGATCACATTTTAAACAGTTTGCAATACATTAGCATAGATCTATAAAAGTTGAAAGATTAACAATTTTGTCTGAATGTCACACAAGTAACAGTGGAATCGCCCCATAGATATGGTAGAAAGAGTACAGAGGAGAGCGACTAAAATGATACCAAAACTAAGGGATCTTAGTTATGAAATACACCTAAAAGAATGTGGTTTAACAACACTAGAGACCAGGAGATTGAGAGGAGAACAGATAGAAGTGTTTAAAATATTGAATGGTTATGAAAATATTGATAGAAATATTTGTTTCTCAGTTAAGAGAAACAAACATGAAGTTACATTAGTAAAAGAGCAGTGTAGATTGGATATAAGAAAGTTTTAATTTTCACAAAGAACTGTAAATGAATGGAACAGATTACCTGCTGATTGTGTGGGTGCTAGTAGCGTGAATATGTTTAAAAATAAAATCGACACATACCTCAGAAGGATAAAAGGGTTGGACTCTCGATAAGTCAAAGGGTTTCCTTGTCCATCTGCCATCTAGAGTTAATTCTCTGGGTGGCAGTCTTATTAAATCTTGTTAAGCACTGCATTTGAGAAATTGACATATTTTACAACATCCACGTAAATGATTAATTTATTGCAATCAAATAACATTATTAGGTTTTGTTATTATATTATGAATTATAAATCTTATATTGTGTCAATTACTAGGTAAATTTCGGCAAATTACTAGGTCAAATTCCTAAGTCTCACACACATGATTTTGTACGTCACACACGTAATTAACATATTTTTGAAAATTAATGTTGTAAATAAAATGTTGCATACATTAACTTTTATTCAACACTTATAACAACACAAAGATCACAATTAAAACAGACAGCAATACATTAGCATAGATCTGCAGAAGTTGTCTGAATGTCACACACGTAACGGTGGAATCGCCCTATCTATGTACAGCTGTATATTACCTTTGCAAAGTACTGGTTTTGTTGGCCAGCCAAGGTAGTATTTATTTAAAATGCAATGTTTAGCGGTAAGTGTCAGGTGGCTAATAATTATCGCAGATGATATTGTTTTAGTAGCAGATCAAAGGATGTGGTTCAAAAGTTGAAGGTGATCAAGTTGAAACATGATGTGCTTGCTTGATAAATAAACTCTCTGTGAGAGACACAAGGATGTATACTAATGTGTCACCTGTGTGTTGTGTTCTCTGCAGGTGGATGGGTATTCGGACTTGCTGTTGATCCAGAAGAAGGCAAACTGTACAGCTCAGACTACTATGGCAGAAGGATACTTGTGACCAGTTTGGACGGCAGTGAGAGAAGAACACTCATCAACTGTACAGGCAGACCACAAGGTCTGACTGTGGATCTCAACAACAGGTAACATTTCCATGCAGTGCTAGAATGTTTCCTGTAATAAACATATAGTTTTATTTAGACACTCACACTGTGTGCTCAGTGTTTGATAGTCTCACATTGGTGTAATGTCTGATGTGTAGGTTAAAGACAATTTATCCTCTTGCCCACGGACATCGTTTTGACTAAACCTGAATAATTATGTATAATGTTTAATAGTGTAATGTCTGTATTTATCTTGTTAAATGGTGAAGTCGGCAATGCTGAGGAAATATTTAGTCTGATTTATTATGATATGTTTTATAATAGTTTCATATTTAGAATTATCACTCAAAACGCCAATGTCAACCTCAGTATATTGAAGTGGTATATAATGTAGCACCTCATGAAGATTGTTGTGATGAATCATATTGTATAACGTTTCAGGTTGCTGTTGTTTTCAACACGTAAAACATATGGTATCTACAAGGCCAGGCTGGACGGAAGTGAACCCACACGTATTGTGTCAACAGGTGTGAGTGTTGTCTACGGACTAGACATAGACTACAGCACCAGCAGGATCTGTTGGACTAACTACAGTAAGTGCCACTGAACTGTCTCTATTAAACCACCGAATGAAGAACATATTTGCAGTCACTGTTGAGTTGCTGTATCTTCCATATGATATATTATTTCATATGAATCAACTTGAGTACATAGCAAACTTAGACCAAGTGCTGTGGTGAAAATATACATTACTGGTCTACAGCTTTTATCAGCAATTAATGACAGATGCATAAATAAACGTGATTGACATTACACAACAAAAAACAGAAATATTTGGTAGAATTTTGTTACAACATTCGCCTCAAAATTTACATTGAACATCAAATGACTTATTTATGTGTTAGAAACATGACATTAATTGTGTTGAATTTTTTATTACGTTAATTGAAAACTACTACAGTGAAAATCAAAGGTGAAAACGCTTAGAACGGTGCGTGACTAATGTTACAGTGACTGGCGTTACAATTTGTCCAACTGAGTATATCACTACACTGATAAACCTATTATATGACAAAGCTGTCAGATTACACTTGGATCGTTTCTTGTGGGTCTGTACACGTAAAGGAGTTAATGCAATCTAACCATTGGCACATGCACATTTGTGTGTTAATCAATGTTATTGATTGCAATTGCTATTGGTTAGTTTTGTTTCTCCTAGAGGCGTAGGCCCCAAAAAGTTGCCTTGTGTTTCCTTTAATATTCATATTATACACAATGAACAGTTAATTTGTGATCAATTTATTTGTCCTACTTAAATATTGCTTAGTCTAATAATTGAAGTAATGTTATAGGTAAGGTTGGAAGACTCCCATTACACCATCTAATGTTGCTAGCATGGAAGTCACCCCATAGAGAGAGGTAACAAGAACATTACCACAATGTGATCATCATAACACATATGTTGATAGTTAATGATAATTCGACATGCATATACATTTATATGTATCAGCTAGGCCACGAAAAACAATGGCGTGAGGTAGAAGTGCTGTGTGTGAGCAAACAATGGCGTGAGGTAGAAGTGTTGTGTGTGAGCAAACAATGGCGTGAGGTAGAAGTGTTGTGTGTGAGCAAACAATGGCGTGAGGTAGAAGTGTTGTGTGTGAGCAAACAATGGCGTGAGGTAGAAGTGTTGTGTGTGAGCAAACAATGGCGTGAGGTAGAAGTGTTGTGTGTGAGCAAACAATGGCGTGAGGTAGAAGTGTTGTGTGTGAGCAAACAATGGCGTGAGGTAGAAGTGTTGTGTGTGAGCAAACAATGGCGTGAGGTAGAAGTGTTGTGTGTGAGCAAACAATGGCGTGAGGTAGAAGTGTTGTGTGTGAGCAAACAATGGCGTGAGGTAGAAGTGTTGTGTGTGAGCAAACAATGGCGTGAGGTAGAAGTGTTGTGTGTGAGCAAACAATGGCGTGAGGTAGAAGTGTTGTGTGTGAGCAAACAATGGCATGAGGTAGAAGTGTTGTGTGTGAGCAAACAATGGCGTGAGGTAGAAGTGTTGTGTGTGAGCAAACAATGGCGTGTGGTAGAAGTGTTGTGTGTGAGCAAACAATGGCGTGAGGTAGAAGTGTTGTGTGTGAGCAAACAATGGCGTGAGGTAGAAGTGTTGTGTGTGAGCAAACAATGGCGTTAGAAGTGTTGTGTGTGAGCAAACAATGGCGTGTGGTTGTTGTGTGTTAGCAAACAATGGCGTGAGGTAGAAGTGTTGTGTGTGAGCAAACAATGGCGTGAGGTAGAAAGTGTTGTGTGTGAGCAAACAATGGCGTGAGGTAGAAGTGTTGTGTGTGAGCAAACAATGGCGTGAGGTAGAAGTGTTGTGTGTGAGCAAACAATGGCATGAGGTAGAAGTGTTGTGTGTGAGCAAACAATGGCGTGAGGTAGAAGTGTTGTGTGTGAGCAAACAATGGCGTGAGTGGAAGTGTTGAGTGTGAGCAAACAATGGCGTGAGGTAGAAGTGTTGTGTGTGAGCAAACAATGGCGTGAGGTAGAAGTGTTGTGTGTGAGCAAACAATGGCGTGAGGTAGAAGTGTTGTGTGTGAGGAAACAATGGCGTGAGGTAGAAGTGCTGTGTGTGAGCAAACAATGGCGTGAGGTAGAAGTGTTGTGTGTGAGCAAACAATGGCGTGAGGTAGAAGTGTTGTGGGTGAGCAAACAAAATGGCGTGAGGTAGAAGTGTTGTGTGTGAGCAAACAATGGCGTGAGGTAGAAGTGCTGTGTGTGAGCAAACAATGGCGTGAGGTAGAAGTGCTGTGTGTGAGCAAACAATGGCTTGAGGTAGAAGTAGGTGTCATTTTCCTCAATTGAAAATGTTGCATCACGTTATTAATGACTTTTGCACATTCTGTTGAATATCTCACTCGCCTCCCTCCATAAAACAACATCATTGATGAATATCTACAAGTCTTGTACATTGAGATCATCCATTACTATACTGGCATGCCTTGAGATATTTCACTCGCCACCCTCCATATAACAACCTCACTGATGAATATCTACAAGTCTTGTACATTAAGATCAACCATTACTATACTGGCATGCCATGATATATTTCACTCGCCACCCTCCATATAACAACCTCATTGATGAATATCTACAAGTCTTGTACATTGAGATCAACCATTACTATACTGGCATGCCTTAAGATATTTCACTCGCCACCCTCCATATAACAACCTCACTGATGAATATCTACAAGTCTTGTACATTGAGATCAACCATTACTATACTGGCATGCCTTGAGATATTTCACTCGCCACCCTCCATATAACAATCTAATTGATGAATATCTACAAGTCTTGTACATTGAGATCAACCATTACTATATTGGCATGCCTTGAGATATTTCACTCGCCACCCTCCATATAACAATCTAATTGATGAATATCTACAAGTCTTGTAAATTGAGATCAACCATTACTATACTGGCATGCCTTGAGGTATTTCACTCGCCACCCTCCATATAACAACCTCACTGATGAATATCTACAAGTCTTGCACATTGAGATCAACCATTACTATACTGGCATGCTTTGACATATTTCACTCGCCACCCTCCATATAACAACCTCATTGGTGAATATCTACAAGTCTTGTACATTGAGATCAACAATTACTATACTGGCATGCCTTGAGATAGATCTTGATGGGAACAGGAAGCAAGACCATACAAACGTTGCGAAAGGTGTGAAATGAAGACAGCACAGGTAGACTACACGGTTGT
>JAHLWY010001403.1:0-16842 GCA_020002185.1 Paraescarpia echinospica | reverse complement strand
GGAGAGAGAGGGCGAGAGAGAGAGAGAGAGGAGGAGGAGGAGGAGAAGGAGGCAAATGAGTGAGTGAATGAGTGAGAGAGGGAGATAAATCGACAAAGGATGGAAAAGGAAAGATTAGGGACACATAAAATGTCGAGGGGAATGGGATAATAAAAGTTGGAGGAGAGATGGGAGGCATCAGTCATATGTTGAGTGTGTGTGTGTGTGTGTGTGTGTGTGTGTGTGTGTGTGTGTGTGTGTGTGTGTGTGTGTGTGCGATCGTGTGTGTGTGTTTGTAATAAATCACTTTAACTAATCCCAATATGCACCAATCCTTCGTTTGAAGCGGTGGTATTTATTGACAATAGTCCAGGTGACGTAAATGTCGTTGTTATGCTAAACACAACATCGCAGTGTCTGCGTCTAAACTACATTGACTATATTGTGTCATAGACACATTAGCAGCTAATGGGACCATGTATCATAAAAAAGAATGATACAGATTTCGTGTAGACTGATACTAATATCTTCGATTCCATTAGCACATTTTTGACTCAGAAAGAGTATTATATAAAATTTATAATATTCAAATATAAGAAAGTATCCATACCGCAAACCAGATGCACAAACTGAAGGAAGCTGCTACAAAACTGACTTCAACAAGTGGGTTTATATATGTAAAGATCAGATACTACGGTAGGCATACTCTTAGTAACGTAGCGTGTTCAGTCGTACGGGCAACGAGGTGTGACACTGTCCCACCAATTCTACCAGTCTACTACCATATACTACCATATATTATTTATAGTGTGTATGTGTGTGTGTGTGTGTGTGTGTGTGTGTGTGTGTGTGTGTGTGTGTGTGTGTGTGTGAGTGTGTGTATAGTGTGCCTGTCTGTCTGTCTGTATATGCGTGTGTGCGCGCGCACGTGTGTATGTGTTTGTTTGTGTGTGTGTGTTTGTGTGTGTGTGTGTGTGTGTTTGTGTTTGTGTATGTGTTGTGTGCGTGCGTGCGTGCGTGTGTACGTGAGCTTGTATAGGTGTACGTGTGTAGGTGATATATATATATATGTGTGTGTGTGTGTGTGTGTGTGTGTGTGTGTGTGTGTGTGTGTATGTGTGTGTGTGTATACATGTATATGCATAACTACGGTTTTGTTGGTCTGCACGTATGTGGCTGCACGTATAGATGCTATATGGATATACTGCGGATTTTACAAGTTCTAGCCAATCTACAGCATTCAAATTTGTATATATATTTTATTAATACACCAAGAGGACACTTTTGCGATTGCACCTGTGTGAAATTGACAAGCTGGTGATCAGTCATGTGTGACCCGGAGAAAGAGAACATTGTTTACACGCCCAGCATGACCCAAAACTGCATGTATCGGTTACGGCCCAGCAGTGACAGTCAAATTCGGCTCAACAATGCTGCCTGGAGAGCTGCTTATGAAGCGGAGGTGGTACTCCATCGGCCCACCCATCGAGGTTGTTGTGGGGTTGCACGCAAACAACGATCGATACATGTAGTTATGTCAGCGCGACCAACAGCATTCGCTAAGCCTGTACCTCGAGCTCGCTACCTAAAGTGTATCAGCACAAGGACACCATCGCCATCACTTAAACGTGTTTTACTGAACACTAGATCTATCTGCAACAAAGTATATTTTGGGAGACAGACGTTACTACACGTTGATGCCGACATCACCTTCTTCACAGAGACCTGGCTGTGAGATTAGCATCAATACATCGTTAACGATTTAACACTCCCGGAGTTCGATTCGTGTGACATGCCATCATAGTACGTTGATATACAGGCCACCATCTTGCAATATATCAGGCTTTCTGGACGAATTCGAAGATCTCGTAACATTACTTGCGATACTTCCAGGACGACTACTGATATTGGGCGATTGTAATGTTCACTTCAAAGACGCATTATCGCCGGGATTAAGTCGAATAACGAACATTCTGGCTTCGACAGTATTCGTCCAGCATGTTACTGGTCCTACGCACCGTTCCAGCGACACGCTGGATGCCGTTGTCTTCCGGAAAGAAGACACCTTCCTCACATATCCCGCTGATGTCCTACCTACACGTTTTCGGATCATCACACAATAACATTTTATATTGAAGGAGACGCGCCACGCCTACCAACCAATAAGTGGCGAGGGCGTGGCTACCGTCATGTAGACCTGGATATCTTCAAAACTGACCTTCACGCAGCACTAACTTCATACGATGACAATAACAGCAATACTGTCGACAATCTCCTACAACAGAATCAACATTCCGTATCTGTCACACTCGACATTCATGCTCCAGTTGTGTCGCGAACTCGAATATTAAAGAAAAGCCAGCCATAGTTTGATGATGAAACCTTGGGTTTAAGGCGTAAGCGACGAGCACTTGAGATAAAATGGCCCCTAACGGGACTCGAAATCGACAAGCATATCTACTTGTCGCAAATAAACTGCGTTATGCATCATGTCCGAAACGCGAAAATCGCCTACATAGTTTCAGCATTGAATAGCGTTGACGCAAAAACACAACATTCCAAGTGTTACATTCACTAACTGGATGCAGTGACCGGAAATTACCTGATCGCGAGAACGATGAATAAAAAAAGTCGTCTATGTTACGCGTGCGAACGTCACAACAGAATCTATCGTGATGCCACTCCTGCCTGCTGCTCAATCTGTATTGCAAGATATAAACAAGCTCTGTTCAATTGATGCTGAAGAGCTGTAAACGATCATCATGTCCAGACAAACGAAATGCTGTCCACTTGATGTGCTACCTACATGGCTACTTAAAACTACTTTAACCGTTACGCTACCCACACTCGTCAACATTGTAAATGCGTCATTAAACACAGGAGTGTTTCCTAGTGAACTGAAAACTGCCCTAGTGACACCGTTACTGAGGAAAGCCTCACTTGACCACAACGAACTGGATAACTATCATTCCATCTCCACCCTCGCTTTCATAGGAAAGTTGATTGAGCAAGTCGTCCTCAAACGACTGAATCTGCACATGGCAACGAATAAGCTGCATGAGGAAATGCAATCGGCTTATAGACAACATCATTCTACAGAAACAGCTCTGATGAAAGTACAACACGACATCATGCGCAACCTTGACTCGGGACGTTGTGTCATGCTGGTTCTTTTTCACACGAGTGCAGCATTCAACACGATTAACACTGACGAATTGTTTAACAATCTGGTTTCACGGTTCAGCATCGGCGGTATGGCACTTGACTGGTTTAGATCATACTTGACCGGTAGATCTCGGTGTGCCACGATTGGTTCGTCCTCTTCGAACGCAATCCTAATCTACCACGGTGTACCTCAGTGTTCAGTACTTGGACCAGTGATGTTCAACACATATACGACACCCATTGCTGATATCTACAAGAAACATAATGTGCTTTACCACAGATTCGCTGATGACAACCAGCTATATGTCAGCTATAACCCTATGGTGTCTGACGAACTGAACAATGCTAAACAGATGCTCATCCAGTGCATCGCCTATATTAGAGCGTGGATGCTGATGCTTCAACTTATACTCAACAATGACAAAACTGAGTTTATCGTGCTACAGTCATCGCACAATATACGTGTTTATGGCAGCCCCAGCTTGGAACTACCTGGACATACCTTGCAATCAACAGATGCAGCAAGAAATCTAGGCTGCTACTTCGACCGACACATACAGTTATACCTCCTCATCTCCAGCTACTGTTCTTCGGCCTATTACCATCTACGCCTGATCAGCAGAATTCGTCACCCGCTGACGCGAGACGCGTGCCATGTAGCAGTACGCTCTCTTGTGCTATGTCGCCTACTCGGAGGATTGAACAATGGACAGATCAACCGACTTCAACGAACATAGAACTCGGCCGCTCGCCTCATCAACCGCGTCAGACGGCGAGATCACAGCGGACCAATTCTGCGATCACTGCATTGGCTGCCGATCAGAATGAGAATCACCTTCAAGATATGTACTTACATATTTAGAATCCTGCATGGCTTAGCCCCAAACTACCTCAACTGTGCGATAGTTCGCAACGCGGCCACACGTGCATTGCGATCGGCGAGTGACGCAACGCTTCTAGCGGTGACGGTGTCTAAGAGAACTATTGGAAAGCCACTACCACGTCGACAGAGCGAACATTTCCATCAAACCTCCACGACACTGTGAATGTATCCACCTGAATGTGAACGCATTGGACATTTCCAACACTACCCCCATAACGCCGCGACAATTTCCAGCACCACCTTCTCGACACCGCAATATCTCCAACATTGCTTTCTCGATACCGCGAACATCACCATATATACCCCCTCAACACTATAACAGTTTCCAACATTACTCCATCGACGCCGCAATAAATTCCAACACCCCCCTCTCAACAACGCAAATAATTCATACACCGCGTATAGATTCTACACCCCGATGGTTCTACTCGTGGCGGTGGTTTAGGTTGTGGCGGTTGTTCATGTGGTAGCAGTGGTTCATGTGTTGGCGGTTGTTTCTGTGGTGCCGGTGGTTGTGTTGGTGGCGGTGGTTTAGGTTGTGGCGGTTGTTCCTGTGGTAGCAGTCCTTCATGTGGTGGCGTTTGCACCTCTGGTGGCGGTGGTTCGGGTGGTGGCGGTTGTTCTGGTGGTGGTGGTTTGGGTGGTAGCGTAGGTTATAATTAAGGCGGTGGGTCTAGTGGTGATGTTGATTCTATTGATGGAGGTAATTGTAATGTTGGCGGTGGTAGGGTGGTGGCGATTGTTCTAGTGTTGGTAGTGGTTCTGGAGGTGGCGGGGGTTCTGGTGGTGGATATGATAGTGGTGGTGGTTCCAGTGGTGGCGGGTTCGGGTGGTGGTGCCGGCGGTTGCAGTGGCGCTGTTGGACCACAATTAAGTTATTTATCTTCGTTCTGTGTACTTGGGACGTGTACTGTTCCTTCTCTGCCTCGTATACAGGGGCCGTGTAGTCTTCCTTCTGTGTACACATTTGGCAATGCTACACAGTGTTCAACGTCAGGCTTCACATATTATGGGCCAAACGGTCCTGTAACCAGGACACGTCAAAAGATCAGATTTTTTTTAGCATCAAGGGTATCTTCCTCTTTCTTTTCTATTATTTGTTTTCAGACTCGTATATTTCCCGCAAATTTGCAAATTATGTTGTTGTCGCTTTAATTCTTCAGAGCCGCTTGTGGCCAGCGCCGCAACACGACCTACGAAACCTGAATATGAAACCTCCATAGAGTATTAACTAATTATTAATGATGTTTTTCAAATACACCGAACAGCAGTCATTATCCACGATAACGCCGTATTCACATAACATTTCAAACAAAGACCTCATAATTATTATCGAAAATATATTCTCCGTCGATGTGTCTGGCCTAAATGACAGTTCAAAATATTGCAGTGCGAATAACGTTTGACCCAAATGAAGTGTAGAGTTACAAGTTTCCGTTAGTGGGATGGGCAGAAGACTGCGAAGTTCTTAGACCGTTTGTGAAAGCGCCTTATTCATTAGTTGCATAGGATATGGTCAATAGAGTCTCCGTAAGTGCGCTAAAATTGTTTTATTTAAAATTGTGTTGAATTGTTGCCATTTTGCATATATCAATTAGCGAGACCAGTTAGTGGGACATAGATGAACAGTCGTGTCACCTTGTGCGTGTACGTACGTAAGTCTGCCTGCTGTCTGTGTCTGACAGTCTGCCTCGCTCCCTCTCTCTTTCTCTCTCTCTCTCTCCCTCTCTCTCTCTCTCTCTCTCTCTCTCTCTCTTTCTCTCTATGTCAATACACACATCACATCCTACAGCACACACATCACACTCTACAATACACACACACACACACACACACACACACACACGCGCACCCACACACACACACACACACACACACACACACACACACACACAAACAAACACGCATACACACACATGCACATCTCATCCTCCAGAAATCGGCGCCGTCAATCATATCCTCTGAATATAAAGAAATCTTATTCAGTTTTAAATATTATATTACGTTATATTATATATTAGGAAATTGGTTGATTACGAACGATATGAGAACGAATCAATTTATATTTGCGAATTGTGGGATATCGTAACAAAATATCTGTCGAACATTACAATGCGGGTATCCACGGGTAACTCCCGGTGAGTTCGTGGGTAATACTCCAAGAGTGTCCACGGGGAACACTCCTGGTGTGTTCACGGATGACACTCCAGGAGTGTCCACTGGTAACACAACGCGTATTTGTTTCGGCCGTCGTATCGAAACTTGTATAATTTCGTTCACACTACGTCGCCCCCCTTCCATCCTACACCGGCCAACGTGGAAGGGTAGGCCAACGACACCAGCATGCAAAGTACAATGAAGCCAAGGTTCCCAGTTCCCAGCAGCACCAAAAGATTATATGACCAAGGAGGCGGTTCGGATTAACTAGGATTACGTACAGGGAGGGCTAATAATATATGGGTCAAGAAGAGTCGCCAAGAGAAGGTAAGTAGACGAAAGACAGGAACACATAACTTTAGAACACTACTAAGAGATGACAAGGTACAATAACTGGAGGAAGAACTTAGGGAAACCAGGTTGGTATGGGATGTGATCTGGATCTGAGAAGTCAGAAGACGAGAGGAATGCTTCACTACCTTACAAAACGGACATCTTCACTACCTTACAAAGCGGACTATTCCGTGGTGAATAAAGGCCAATGATAAGTAGGCTTTCTCATCAACGATATATGGAAATACATGGAATCTCCATCAGCCCCAGTATAGCAGAATTTGTTCTATGCATAACAAAACGCTACAAACAGAAAACACTACAAGTATATGCAGCAACAACATCATATTCAAAAGAAGACACATACCACTTCTACAACGACGTGTATGAGACCTTAGAAAAGCCAACCCACTACACGATAGTGATATGCGACTTCAATGCGCATCAAGGCAAATGAACAAACATTTCGTAAAGAGCAACTGGCAAATTTGGCCTACATGTGAGAAACGAAAGGGCAGACACCTTGACAGAACACCCAACAGCAAGAAAGTATAAAATCAAGAGAAACATGATCCAGAAGAAAGCAAGGAGGAGATGGACGTGGAAAAGCCCAAATGGAGGAACAGAGAACGAATTTTATATATCCTAATAAACAGGCCAGACATTGTAACTGACGTAACTGTCCTCAAACAAGTAAACATCGGAAGTGACCAAAGAATAGCAATGAGCAACATGAAAGTATTCCAACTCGAACCGCGAACTCGATTCAATACACTATAAGAACAAAACGCCATCGTCGCCATGAGCGAAAACGTTACAGAGACGATCCACCTAAGTGCGACGAGTGTAGCCAAAAGCAACCAACATGCATGTTATGACGACAATGTCGTCACCGACATGAGCACTAACGAAGAAACGACGAGAAATGGAGGATAACGGCGACCATAAAACAAACAAATAAAGTACGCAGAAATATACAAGACCATAAAAAAGATAGCAAAGGAGGACATCAAAAAGTACGAACAAGAGATCGTACGAGAAACGATTATCTCATCAAAGAGCCCGAACAAAGCAAGAAGAACAAAGACACTAGGCCGAGACAAACTGATTACACTTCTAGACAAGCAGGGTAGAGACATACAAGAGCAAGATGTGATCATGGAACGAATAGAGGAATTCTACACCGAGCAATACGACAGTGAATAGTGTATCAAAATTCACACCAACCCGAAAGAGGTACCAGAGATAACACTATGGGAGGTAAGAGCAGCGCTAAGAGATATGAAGAATGGGAATACATCAGGCAACGGCCATGTAAACATTGAAACATTAAAAGCAGGAGAAGATATCATCTCGAAGACACTGGCTAAGCTGTATACTAAATGCTTGTCAGAAAGACTAATACCCACCACATGGAAGAACGCAAAGATGGTGATAATCTTCAAGAAGGGAAATAAGAAATATTAAATAACTACATACCGGTATGTCTGTTATCAAACATCTACAAATTACTCACAAAGATACTAACGAATAGGTTAGAAAAGACATTCGACGAAAAAAAACACGAGAGAAAGCAAGATTCAGAAGCAGGTACTCAACAACAGACAACAAAAAAGGTCGTAAACGTCCTAGGTCGCTAAAGGTCCTAAATAGGTAGCGGTTCACGTGAGCGGGTACCTTTTAGGACAATTTTTGCCAAAACCTTGAAAACGGTCCAAAAAATTAGGTAGCAATTCATGGAAAGATCTTCCATGTCGTAAACCAACTGAAAGAGAAGTGCCAAGAATATAATATCCCGATCTGCATCGCTTTCGTTGACTACGGCAAGGCTTTCGACCCGGTACAAACTCTAGCAATACTGACCTCCCTTCAAGAACAGGGGAGAGAAGACGTGTACGTCTAACTCCCGAACAATATCTACTCCAATAGATCGGTTACAGTCCACCTACACAAAAACAGCAACAAGACCAACATCAAGAGAGGAGTACGATAGGGGGACACCATATCGCCCAAGCTGTTTATGGCAACTCTCGAAAGCATTTTCCGAAGAATGACCCTGGAAGCAGAGGCTTGAGGATAAACGGAGAATACCTCAGTAATCTTCTCTTCGCCGGCGACATACTCATATCCGCTACCACACCACAAGAACTTCAAAAATGCTGCAGGAGCTAGCTGATAAAAGTGAAAAACATGGGCTGATGATGAACAATTCGAAGACAAAGGTGACGCTAGAAAATGGCATACCAATATAAATATATACACCACACCACGAAGATAGAGAACGTTGAAAGTTATGTCTATCTGGGACAGCGATACAGTATCACAGACAAAAAACAAGACAAGGAAGAGCCTAGTCTACAACTGATGCGTACTTCAAGCGATGCCATACAACAACAACATAATACAAGCACAGTTTGGTGTGCTGCTGCTGCTGCTGCTGCTGCTGCTGCTGCTGCTGCTGCTAAAAGAACATAGCTGAAGTCATATACTTATATGTCGCTATGCCCTTCTGAAACTATACAAACTGAATAACTAAAACAAGAATTATAAATAAACCACAAAATAATATTCACAACTCATATATAAACTTTTTATTATAGTGCTTGTGTTACTAATACATGGGATTAACTACTAAACACCATCTTCAATTAACAATTCACATATATGTAGAAAGTAATGACAACATGAGTGTTTCTTTTTTAATTGTGTTAAACTTGGATGCTGAGTCAATTTATTTGGTAATTTTATCCACGTTTTTATATCCTTGACGGTGAGTGACAGCAGTTGGAGGTTGGTGTTTGTCCTTTTAACATAGAACAGTTCTGGGATCATGTATGTGTATAGCTGCGGTTGGTTCAAATAATGCTTGAACACGACCATTTAAAGAATGGTTGTTTGCTTTATAAAGTATAATCATAGTCTTGTATTTAAATAAATCATGACTATTATGCATGTTTGAGAGATTGAAAAATACAGATGTATGATCATGGTAATTAAGGTTATAGATAGTCAGTACAGCTTTTTTTCTGTAACAAGGGTAGTTTTCTTAGTCTATATTGATAAGTATTTCCCCAGATCTTACAGCAATATGACATATGTGGTTCAACAAGTGAATTATATAATGTGTGTAACGCTTGACAACCAAGAACATGCATATTTTTATACAAAACTGCTATGCTTTTTGATACTTTTGATTCAACAATGTTTATGTGTTCTCGCCATGTTAAGTTTTCGTCAATGGTTACTCCAAGGAATGTTGTATTTGATACCTGCTCAATATATGTTCGATTCTAAACTATATTCACATATGTTCTAGGTTGTTTTTTATTGTTAAACATAATACAATGTGTTTTGTTCACATTGAGCAATAATGTATTCGCTCGGAACCATAGGTCTAGTTTTTTTAGATTGTTGTAAACAAGAGTGCTTACATTATCTGAGTTACTAGCGGAATAAAAACATTTTTGTATCATCAACAAACAAAATAATATCAAGCAATTTTGAGACATCAAACATGTCGTTTATGTACATAATAAATAATAACGTTTGGTTAAATAGCTATATAACCAGTCCAAATCCAGATCCCTAATTCCCTAATTCCGTAGCAATGCAATTTACTTAGCAGTATGTTGTGGTCAACAGTGTCAAAGGCTTTTTTAGGTCGATAAAGATACCAATCGTGCATTGGCATATATCCATTCCGGAAGTAACCTTTTTGACAAATTCTGTTAAAGCTAGTGAAGTTGAGTGATTACTTTTGAAGCCATTCTGCCCATCTGGCAATATGCGTCGTTTGTTGAATATTTTTTCAAGTATTTTTGAAATTTGGGATAAGAGATATATAAGTCTATCAATAGAAAATAAAAAACGATCTCCCGACTTAAATATAGGAATTACTTTTGCTAATTTCATATAATTTGGAAATGATCCGCTGATCAAAGATCAGTTAAAAATGTGGGTTAGCTGTTGTATAAATTAATTTGTTTACATGCTTAACTATTTCCATGCTGATTTCATCGTGTCCGTATAAAGTTTTACTTTTGCCCCCAGACACAATTTCGAGTACTTCTTGCTCAGTAACGGGGGACACATACACTGGTGGTGCTACAGTACGTTTTACAAAGTCGGTTGGCTTTGTTCCCGGGCAGGGTTCTACGAGGTTGGATAATTTGGTGCTTACGTCAACGAAGAAATTGTTAAAATGGTTAGCTATTTCTTTATTTTCTTATACTACTAGGTTTTCACCAACCTGAAACTTGTTCAAATATGTCGTATCATATGTTCTGTTTTATGCTGTTAAGAGTTTTCCAAGTTTCTCTGATATTAGTCTTACAATCGTCGAGTTTTTTCTGTAATAGTTTTTCTTTTTTAGATGTAATAATTTTGTTAACTTATTTTTGTAATTTTTGTAGTGGCTTTCTGTTAATTCTGTCCTATTTTTTTAGAAACGCTAAGTACATGTTATTATTCTTTACGCAAACGTGTTTTTTGCCCTCTTTATAACCAAGGTTTAAGTTTGTTTGACTTTCCTAAATACGTTGTTATTTCGACAGGACAGTCATTGTTATAAGTGTTACTTAGTATTTGCATATAGCGCGAGAACGCTAAATCTGGGTTTGACTCGTTCATTACAGTGTCCAAGTTTGCATAATTTAAATCGTGCTTAAATTTGTTTAATGAGTCCTCATCTAACGTTCTGTTATATTTATATGTTGGATAATCGTTAATAACCGCATAAGTGCTGTTGTTACACAGAACGAAAATTGGCATATGGTCTGTAGCATCAGTCAAAACAATGCCGCACATTTTGTTTAAACGCAGCTCAGAACAGAAAATGTTATCTATTATACTAACAGTCGTACCTGTTATTCGTGTGGGCCTGGTGATCAAAGGATATAATCCAGAGCTGAACATTTGATCAATGAAGTATTTTGATTCAGCTTGCTCTTCGCAGTGCAATAGGTCTATATTGTAATCACCACATATATACACAATTTTGCTGGTGAGATTTCCCAATATGAATGAGAGATTGTCATTAAATTTGCTGATACTGGTATTCGGTGCTCTATACATACAACCGACATTGATTTTTTCGTGTTTACTAATTTGTATCTCAATAAAGATGCTTTCAAAACAGTCATCAACAACATACGATATATTCCTTAAACAAATATCAGAAGACTGACAATTGTTATGTACATATTCACACACATATATGGGAACGCCGCCACTGTGTTTGTTTTTTTCTGGAATTACAGTACAGTTTGTAACCCGAAAATACAACATCGTTACAGTTTACTTCACTTCCGCCCCAACTGTTTTATTTAAGCCACGTTTTCGATATAGCAATTTATACTCCATGCTTTGGATAGTATCTTTAATCTTGGTTAAGTCAGCTTTTAAACTTCGGACATTAAAGTGTTTCATACTCAGTTTGATTGGCTGTTTTTTGGAAGCACTGCTAAAGTTGGTTGAACATTGTGTCTTTACATTGCGTGGGCAAATCTTTATACAATAAATAATCAGTATCAATATCGTGTTCGTAACAGTGTTCATTTTAATCAAACGATGTATTATACGTATGTGTTAACCCGTCATTTTGTTTTTTAGTTGACGCCATAGTTAAGTGATCATAACAACGTTTGCAAGGATAGTCAGCATATATTTGATTGCCTAAAAAAGGTTTGCTACACGATGTTGCTCTCCTACCACCAGTTTGGTAAATCACAAATACGCGATTTTGCCCTCTTCCATGCCCTTCACCGTTTTTGGTAGCAGTTATCCCGTCATGACCACCTGCGAATAGTCCTCGTTCACGGAGATGTCACGAGGCCGTTTCTTCTTCACCGTCTGCACAACCAGCTCGCGGTCCTTGAACGACTCGAGCTTGACCACGATGGTCCGGGCTCTCGTCCACGTGCCGCCAGTTCGGTGTGTGCGACCGATGTTGATGGCGCGCACTTGAGCTTCGGAGAGTTCTAGGCTGGCGTGTGCTGGGGCTGGTAGCAAACATCCCGACGCTTCCAGTTTTGCCATAATTGTTGTCAAAATGGCGTTTGCCGCAGCAACGATGGGATCTGCCTCGGAATCGTTGGTGACATTAGCGCAGATGGCCCCTAGGCGACGTGTCACAGGACGGCTGCTTGCGACATCTGTTACGTCCGGTCCTCCCACGGCAGAGGCGACAACTGTTTGACGCTTCTGCCGCGGCTGCGTTCCCCCACCAAATGGCGCAAACTGACCTTTCCATGGTGGCATCTCCCATCAATTAGTTAAGGAATAGACACATATCTTGGAAACTAGTCGTACTTTTTCGTATTTGTTGTGGTGTCACCAACCCCAAGACTTAAATGACCTTGTTCTGACCGAACGATGGTATGTAGAATGTGTCTGATGTCCTGCTCATAATATTATGTAGTACATCGGTTAAGAGCCATGAATTTGACGAATTGTGCACTTTTTGACAAAAGCTTTAAAATTGGCACATATGTAGTTTATGATATGTAGAATTATATAAAGCTAGGTACCCATCGCCATCGACATGGTACCAAGCAGCCATCTTGATTTTTAAAATGGCTGCGTTTTACCCGCATAATTGTAGTGCCTCTTGATATTGAAGACTCCATATGACGAATCCATGGGTGGTTTATATGTTTCAAGGTCAAGGAATCCAGTCGTGCCACTTAAAATATTCTCATATGACGGTCATATTGAAAAACAAAATGGCTGCCATGGAAATCATCTATCCGAATATATCAGCTTCTACCCAACATAGAAACATGATATTGGTGTATGTACCAACATATTCAGGGTTATTTAATCCATTTCTTCTACATGTTGAATCCCCAGATGACATATATTGAAATTCAAGATGGCCGACATCCATATAATCATATATGTTGGTTTAATTCAGCTTACGTGCAACACAAAACATACTCTTTGTGTTTAATCCGGTAATATAGGTGTAAATAAATATAAATATAATACAACCATCAAACGATAGTCACACATAATATAAATATAGCCGCCATGCATATATACGTTCTAGGAACATGATTTCAACGTGTGTTGGGTTTAGGAATCCATACCTGGTTTATGGTGCGTGTCTTCACGATAATCTTTCAGGCTGTTGCCAAATTTTACTCAGTTATATTCTCAACCATAATTTACCTCACAACAGACATAGACATGACAAATAATATATAAATTGAACATCACTTAGATATGCAACCACAGTGCACTAGGTCATGGCATTGCATCGGTGCCTCTGGGAGTTTAAGACCAGCATGGTTTCCATATTGATGGTTCCAACCATAGTGTCCAAGACCAGGCAGATGGAGATTTGGCACAAGAGCTTGTGACATGACATATTCAATTTGACAAACAGCCCTTCTTGCATGTTGGTGCAATGCATATTTTGTTGGTGGGTAATTACAAGTCGCACCAGATGCATGGGCAAACAGCTGTTTCCTTGTTTCATCCTGCTAAATGAGAAAGTCTTAATGTAATTTTTCTCTCGATTCTTCCGCAGATCTACTCTACTATATTTCCATGTGCACTTAACAATGTATTCCGTTTGCATTACATAGTTTTGTCCATGACTAAGTTTATACTCGGAGTCAGCATATTGCGCGAATTTCAGCGATTGTTGGATTACACAAATGTTTAAATGTTAACACTAAAGATGATATTTATTTAGTAAGGTTGTTTTGTATGCCAGAGTGTAGTACATTTGTGCTTTGTTGAGTTTTTAATTGGCATTTTAAACACTACCTTCAAACCCCATCTAGATAGACCTACCTGTGATATATCTAGCCCTGTCACCTTCCACCTCTCCAAGGATTATATAATTATATTAAACTTACTGAACGACCGTCACTCTTTGCAGGTGATTGACTTGATCGTCACCGGCCTTGTGTTATTGCTTAGAGAACATGTTGTGATTTCTGCATAAAAAGTCCATTCGTAAGTTGCCAGTAGACCTCAAGACGTGTTGTCAACACGATGTTGAGTATGTTTTCCATATCGCTGACGTGAACTTGATATATATTAATTTATGTTGTCCATTATTAACCAATGACATATTTTTTCTTCACCAGTATATGCACTGCTATTTATTTTAGTGTTCAGAATATAGCTCAGAAACAACTGTCAACATACGTTCACATACTCCTGAATATATACGTATTCATATATGAACCCCATATGGATTCCTCAACCTCAAGAGGCGCTAAAATTATATTCGTAAAACGCATACGCAGGGCAGCCATCTTGAATTTCAACATGGCCGTCATCTGATGATATATATCATTGGTTTAGACACAAAGAACATGTTTGTATGTTGTTTAGAAGCTGATATATCTGGATAATGGATTTCCGTGGCGGCCATCTTGAATTTCAATATTAATGAGTAAATAATTAAAATAATAAGCTACTATAATAGTACAAAGTAATAGTAATAATAAATACTACGATGTCGAGAGTGATTGGTACAGAGAACTAGACATTAAAATCAAGCTTGAAAAAATTAGTCTTAAGACGCGCTTTAAATGTATCCATGCACTCGGTCAGACGCAGATTCTCATGTAGCGCGTTCCACTGAGTCGCTGAACGGCGCTGAACGGCTAGCAACGCGCGGTCGGCAGATCGTAGGCGCGGCGCGGCGCGGCACGTCACGTACGGCGTGATGAGCGACGCGAGGTACGTCGGCGTCCGATCATGGAGGGCGCGAAACAAATGACGAGTAGCTTGTACTTAATACGGTACTTAACGGACAACCAGTGGAGCTGTTGCAATGCGGCCGTCATGCTTCGCCGGTCGCCCCGCCTGATTCGCAGCACGACTCTAGCCGCCGATCGCTGCACCATCTCAAGACGGTGAAAGAGGCGGTCGGAGATGCCATACAGGACAGCGTTCCCGTAGTCGAGCCATGATGTAACGAGGGAGTGGACGAGAGCCTTACATGCTGTAATTGTCAGGCTTGTTCGTATCTTGGCAATGCGAAATAGATTGGAGTAAGCAGCACGTCAGGTGTTCGATACTTGAGCCGACATGTCAAGTATGCTGTCAAGTGTAACGCCGATATCACGAACCTTCGGCGTCAGTGATACGGCGGACCCACATACATAGATGGTAGACACGGTAGAAGGCGAGCGGACGGCGGTAGACCGAACACGATGGCATCTGTTTTTATCGCGTTTAGTAGTATATGGTTGCAACTCATCCAGCGTCTTATGTCACGCACACACTCGTTAATTTTTCGTACTGCACCAGCGTGATTCGATTGTTTTGGTGGTGGCAGTGGTTGTGAAGGTGGCGGTGGTTCTGGAGGTGGCGACGGTTGCAGTGGCGCTGTTCGACCACATTCCTGTGTAAAGGGGCCGTGTACTCTTCCTTCTGTGCCCCGTGTACAGGGGCTGTGTACTCTTCCTTATGTGCCCCGTGTACAGGGGCCGTGTACTCTTCCTTCTATGCCCCGTGTACAGGGGTCGTGTACTCTTTCCTCTGTTCACCGTGTACAAGGTCTGTGTACTCTTCCTGATGTACCCCGTGTACAGGGGCCGTGTACTCTTCCTTCTGTGCCCCGTGTACAGGGGCCGTGTACTCTTCCTTCTGTGCCCCGTGTACAGGGGCCTGTACTCTTCCTCCTGTGCCCCGTGTACAGGGGCCGTGTACTCTTCCTTCTATGCGCCGCAGCACAACCTGGGATACATGAATGTCTGTTCTCCATGGAGTACTAACTAATTATTAATTATGTTTTTCAACTACAATGAACAGCGGACATCACGATAACGCCGTATTCCTATACAATTTCAAACAAAGAACTCATAATTATTATCAAAAATGTTTTCCCCGACGATCATTCTGGCCTAAATGACAGTTTAAAATATAGCTACACACACCACATCCTACAACACACACACACACACACACACACACACACACACACACACACACACACACACACACACACACACACACACACACACACACACACACACACACAGACACACACACACACACACACACAAACACACACAAACACATCACACCCTCCATAATTTGTGTTATTGCATAATGGGCAGAACTCGGTGCCGTTAATTAGATACTCAGGATATAAAGAAATCCCATTTAATTTTATATATTATATTACATTATTTTATATATTAGCGAAATATTTGATTAGGAACTACAAGAGAACGAATTAATTTATATTTGCGAATTGTGCGATATCATAAAAAAGTTCGGAAAAATAAAATATGGGTATCCACGAGTAACTCCCGGTGTGTTCATGGGTATTACTCCACGAGTGTCCACAGGTAACA
>JAHLWY010001402.1:0-21163 GCA_020002185.1 Paraescarpia echinospica | reverse complement strand
TCTCTGTCTCTTCCCTCGGTTACCTCATCTTTTAACTCTATCTCACCTTGCATGGTCTTCCCTCTCTGTCTCTTCCCTCGGTTACCTCATCTTTTAACTCTATTTCACCTTGCATGGTCTCCCCCTCTGTCTCTTCACTTGGTTACCTCACCTTTTAACTCTATTTCACCTTGCATGGTCTTCCCTCTCTGTCTCCTCCCTCGGTTACCTCACCTTTTAACTCTATCTCACCTTGCATGGTCTTCCCTCTCTGTCTCTTCCCTCGGTTACCTCACCTTTTAACTCTATCTCACCTTGCATGGTCTTCCATCTCTGTCTCTTCCCTCGGTTACCTCATCTTTTAACTCTATTTCACCTTTTATGGTCTTCCATCTCTGTCTCTTCCCTCAGTTACCTCATCTTTTAACTCTATCTCACCTTGCATGGTCTTCCATCTCTGTCTCTTCCCTCGGTTACCTCATCTTTTAACTCTATTTCACCTTGCATGGTCTCCAACTCTGTCTCTTCCCTCGGTTACCTCACCTTTTAACTCTATTTCACCTTGCATGGTCTTCCATCTCTGTCTCTTCCCTCGGTTACCTCATCTTTTAACTCTATTTCACCTTGCATGGTCTTCCATCTCTGTCTCTTCCCTCGGTTACCTCATCTTTTAACTCTATCTCACCTTGCATGGTCTTCCATCTCTGTCTCTTCCCTCGGATACCTCATCTTTTAACTGTATTTCACTTTGCATGGTCTCCAACTCTGTCTCTTCCCTTGGTTACCTCACCTTTTAACTCTATCTCAACTTGCATGGTCTTCCCTCTCTGTCTCTTCCATCAGTTACCTCATCTTCACTGAGGAAGGCCTCCTCAGAGACCGAGTACCACCCCTCATAAGCACCCCGTTCTTCCAATTTATCCTATAAATGCAAAAAAGGAACGTTAAAAAATTGAATCATCTGAAAGACAACTGTTAATAATGCTCATGATTCTCATTTGCTGAGTAATAATTACTTGTAAAGTGTAAAGACAGGAATAATATTATAATAATAAATATAATGTGAATTTTCAAATTCAAGTGACTTATGTGATTAAAGATCAATGGAGCCAAGTTCTTTTAGCAATTGGTCAAACATATGACAGAGAAACTATGTCTGTAACATAAGTAGATCATTATTTCTTTTAAATGTCTGCAGCTGTTTTTATCATAACCCATTTTGATATCAGTCCACAAAACTCTGCATGTTTTCTACAATTATACCAAGTTAAGTAATTATACGTGAAACATCCCTATACAAGTACATGGGCCACAATGCTGTCTTCCATACCCACCTAGCGGTAAACATTCATTCGATTAATTTGTTTGCAATGTATGGCACATACTCAGTGTTTTTTTCTATACTAAAAAATGTTGTATAAAAATTATCATAAAATTGTGAATAATTGAGCATTTATATGTCACATTCACAGGTACATGCCTTGTTAGAGTTTTCAAATAATAACGATTCCATTGACCTTTAAATAAAATCTACTATTTTATAAAAATATTATCATATGAGAATATAATCCTATACCTGATAATGTATACTGTAATTATCCACAGTGCCATAGGATTAGTGCATCCTTTTCAATCAAAATAATAACCAGTGAAAATTACCCATTGTTTTTGTGCTGCCCTGATGTGTCGTTCCTCTGTTGTCCTGATAAAGTCAGTGTACTGCGTGTCAGCCAAGTCAAATAACCTCTACAATGTATGAATAACATGAAGGATGTACCATTATAACCTTTACAGTGTACAATTAACGTTCAGGACAGCACAATAACCTTTCAAATGTTTACATAACATTTATAACATACCATAATCTCTAAAATGTACAAATAACTTTTAGGACATAACAAGTAACTTCTGAAATATACAACAAACTTTTAGGATATAGCATAACGTAATACCAGGTATGGAATATACAGGAAGATCAGCCAACAGGCTACTAGCCTATAAGAGCCCTTCTAGATAAGTGTAAGAGTATAATCTTTGAAATGAACAAACATAATAATATCAAACCAAATGAAACCATAACATCTTAAATGTACAAATAACATTCTGGACACCTAGTAACCTCTAAAGTATATCAATAACTTTAAATTCACGCCAACTAATAACCTTTAAAAATCTATTTATAACATTATGGACATATCAAGTAACCTTTAAAATGTACAAATACCAATCAGAATATGCCGAATGTATTCTAAAATGAATACCTTGGGCCAACTTAGGACAAAGTCAATATTTTATTGACATACAGATGTTGAACTAGATGGTATGCAGCGTTACAAATAAGCCAGAATATTAACTTGTCCGCTGGACAAGTAAGTTTTGAAATCTACTTGTCCGCCAAAATTTTAACTTGTCCGAGTGGTTGTCAAGGGGAATCGAAGCTTTGGAAAAAACGTAAAAAGTCTGTCTAATTTTTATCACAACAACACAATGTTTCTGCTGTTTCGTTGCATGTACATCTGAGTGACTTGTGATCAAAACACAATTTGATTTAATCTGCAAGTTTTGAAAGTGCAAAACTGCTGACTGTTGGTCATTGGGGTTGAGACACTGGTCCATTATAATAACAGTGTTTTGGATAAATTAAGCAAAACATTTTTTGTCAAATTTATCGGTTTAAATATACATGTTACTGTAGAATGGCTCATATATATATATATATATATATATATATATAACATATAACACTGCTGTAAAATTTTTGCATCAGTTTGCCAGTTACAAGTTTTGAAAATTTTCACCGATCTCAATCGGCTAACGTTCGATGGAAGACTGCCGAGTCCGCATGGGTTAGGCGTAATAATGGTTAAAACTATATAATTATTCAAACAAAGTCTACTATTTCCAAAGTTCATCAAATATGATCCGTGAGTGGAAGCAAGTTGTACGTCGGCCAAACTGAACGATTTACGATTGTGTGAAATACAGCCTCGATCAACGATGGCTGATGCGGAGTCTGTCCTACGCGTATGACAGAGCTAGGTCGGTGCGCTAAGCGGATGATCCTGTTGATGCAGGCACTAAACTCGGTCAAACACTGACATACAACACACTGGCGGCGGAACGACAAGACGCCGACACACTAACAAAATTGGAACGCGCGCGATTACTAGCGAACTCATTTACGTTTGAATTTCCTGAAATAAAAAGTTTGCAATGCTGCACGTGTCACTATTTACTGCAAATTTTCACTTGTCCACCGGATAACCATGTACAGTCATTTTACTTGTCCGGGCCAAAAATCACTTGTTCCTGACAAACGTGCTTTTTCAAAAGCTGGTACGATTATGTATCATTAACGACATTCCACTCAACATATGAACGGTTATTAAATGGTTGTAGTGATCTACAAACTATAAGTAAACATGCCTTAAATTGTACAGATATGTCATTGCAGAACGACTGCGGATCTTTGCCAGCCTTTACGGCTGCTTGCTGAATCTGTAACACAGTATTTGTTACACTTCACATGTAACATAGTATTTGTTACACATCACGTGTAACATGGTGTTACATTTTACATGAAACATGGTATATGTTACATTTCACATGTAATGATTTCATACGTCAAGGCCTTAGTACTCATGCCAACGGTAATAGTAAACCATGCGGTAATAAAAATCGATCTGACTGGAATTACCCTGGGATACACAGCACAGTATACTGCAGCGCAGTAAAGCTGTTTTGGAGTAAATTTATACTTTGAAGTTTGACCAGTCAGCTTTGCGTTTTTGGTGTGACATCAAATTGTACAAGCATTGAAACAGAAGGGAAGAAAATAAAACACCACAGTTTCATACAACATGTGTGCTCGAAAAATACAGCACAGAACACCGATTACTGTCTCTTGGCATATGTATTTGGTAGAATTTGTGGCAAATGCCACGCAACAGTGACAAACTGACAACAAAGTATTTGTTGATATTGTTACACCTAATCAATAACAAACTATACGTGAAACATAATTAAAACAACAGACTTAATTTACATAGCATCGTGTAGTCAGTAATAGAATCTTTTCAGCAGCACTTAGACTGACCTGATCTATTCCTTTATTTTAATGGATAGTTCTTAATTTGTTGTACATATTCTGCCAGGCAAACATAGTGCTAAAATCCTCGAATAGTAAGTTCGGATAATTCCGTGGAAAATTGTGACCTGATGGGGACAGAGTTTTTAATGTCAATACAGTGTCATAATGGTTTTGGACTTGAGACGACGTCTATGAAAGTGACACACTGAAATGTAAACAAACTGTTTCCTTCCTTCATTTTTTTCATTGTGTACCACTTTTGAAGTCTTTGCCTTGGCTTCCTGTACGATATCGTATAATATTTAAGATATGTACCATAACATACCAGGCACTATCCAGTAAGCAACCATCTTATTTGCATTCACTGTTTACTCTTGTAAGAAAACCTATCCAGCTTCGATCATCTAGTTCTGACCTACTTTTTGTTCCTAGAGTCAACCCTAACATTGGAACTAGGGCTTTTTCTGTTGCTGCACCAAATCTTTGGAATATGCTCCCTCTTAGTGTTAGATCAGTTGAAAATATTACAAAATTCTGTCATCATTTAAAAACATATCTTTACAACCTTGCTTATTCACCATAGCTTCCTAGTGCCTTCACCCATCTGTTGACAACTGGAATACTGCTTATTTAGAGATTTTAAGACTGACCAATCCTTTTGTCTTGATGCGCCTCTGAGCTTGGTTTCCAAGGATTTAGGTGCAATAAAAGTTATCTTATTATTAAATATCAACAACAACGATTTATCAAAAACATTTGGCCGGTCAGTACATATGTTACAGTGGATCTATATAGTCTATACTGTGATGATTTTACAATAAAAATGAATGTAAAACCTCCACTTAAAGTACAGAAATTGGCGGCGTAATACATACCTTGAGACCGTGTTTATCTGTTCTTGTTGAGAAAACAACTGGCACACGGAGGACATGATACCATCGACTGACAGCATCCGTCAACACAGCTGTATACAGATGGCCAATGTGTGGAACTGAAACATGATCAAATTGCTCACCTTCACCGCTCAGTTGTCAGGTAGGAGAAAGGCCCTCTATAAAAGCATAGCATATCAAAAACATGTAAGTAACGCTAAATAACTATTGTTGCATTTTCTGAAATACATCGCTAATTGTGAAGGGAAACAAATGAACACGGAAAGAGCCTCCTGGGAAGAGATACACTTACATTGCTCTAAAGAAAGCATATTATATAGATAATAAAGGTGTATTTTCAAGGCTAAAGCAGCAGTATCCGCCTCTGATAAGTCACTCACAGCAGAGTTTTTTGGAAATCATTACCATTTTCTCTGTGGGTCCAGCAGTTTTCCATTTCCCTGTTTTAGATATTTTCCCCCTGGTATATGTCTGGTACCTAGAGCGAGTCTAACCTAGACTCCATTACTAGGCTTAGCCTTACCCTAGCTAGCCCTGGGCTGGGTTAGGCTTTAGCCCGGCCCTGGCCTAGCCTAGGCCAGGAGATATAAACTAGAGTACTAACCAGCATTTACATAACATATGGGCGTCATTATAAAATATCGAGGCGGTATGTCTTGTTTTCTTTGGCAATCTCCACCACGGGCTGTTGTTGTTGTAGGCGCCGACCATCGCGTACAACACTGCGCATGTCGGAAATGTGACAGGAAGACCCGTGATTCCGTGAAAGAAGGCCGGGGTGGCGATAATATAAGAGCTTCAACGTTTTACTGACGGTTTTCATCATTAAACTTTAAACAATAGTTTCGTGCCTAAGGCTAAGCTTATGCTGGCATTATTTCAGAAGTTGTACAACTGTGTAATACCACATCAACAGCGTCGCTGCCGTTATGCTTAATTATCGAGAAACTTTCGCTCAATTCGCTTGACAGATCCCCGGGTTAATCGTTGGGATTCCCTCGAATCTAGCCTCGATTTGGTGTTTCGTTGGGATACCCTTTTAATGGGGTTTGGTGCGCCGTTTCGGTAAAACTTTTATGTCTCCTTAATTGTTATTATTGAGTTTCACGAACATTAATAAATGTTTAGTTGTGCACATCACCAAAATGAGGACTGTCAAACAGTGCCAGTATACTATCAATGGAACCAGTCTCGGGATTGCCCATCACCACCCATACCTAGGAATGGAGTTGTCCGACGGCGACGACATGCATGTACCAGGTAAAATATTTATATATAATATATATCCCATATTGAATACGCGAGCGCCGAGACGGACCCTTACACACATACACACACACGCACACACACACGTACACACGCACACGTACACACATATATACACACACAAACACACGTACACACACACGTACGTACACACACACACACACACACACACACACACACACACACACACACACACACACACACACACACACACACACACACACACACACACACACACACACAAACACACGTACACACGTACGTACACACACACGTACACACACACACATATACACACACAAACACACTCACACACACACGTACACATACACACACGTACACACACGTACACACACGTACACACACACAACTATAAAAGATCAGTTACAAACAAACTTACAAACAGTTACTAAATTACAACAGAACATATGTTACAAAAGTGAAAGTTAACACTTGTGATAGTCATTTAAGCTAGCACCATTGTTTTGTTGCACGTACCTCACAAGGATGACTAATCAAAAAACAGAAAGTGCGCATTATTTATGGAGACATTTTAATATATGTGTAGCGTTTGCGGCGAGCGGTCGGCAGGGAAGCATACGGGCACACGTTCACTCACTCAGTCGTACTAATGATGAGTCAGATTATACGTTTTCACAGTTTATTATATGCGGAAAACCCTACCAATACAAGATATAATACACAGTATACGGCTATGTCTGCTAAATACTACCCAGTTATAAAGGTCAGAACAATAGGTTCAGACGGCGGCGGCCTATATACAGCAACCGAATTCTAGGTGTCAGAACGATAAGTCAGACGGCGGCGGCTTATATACAGCAACCGAATTATAACGGAGATATTCTAAGTGCCCGAACAATAAGTCAGACGGCGGCGGCCTATATACAGCAACCGAATTCTAGGTGTCAGAACGATAAGTCAGACGGCGGCGGCTTATATACAACAACCGAGTTACTTACCGAGTCTGCGAATAACTGATTGTCACGGGTGTACTGCAAGAGTCTGAGTACTTCTCGCAGGGCGCTCGGTGACAGTGCTTCACGAGAAACGTTCCTCCGGCAGTGTGCCCCAGTAGTCGCCCCGTACACCACTGGCCTGTGTTACACACAGCTCCAGCCTGCATCTTCGGGCCTGTTCTAACAAACAGCTCCCTCGCTGTGTCTGGCTGCATCCCCCAACAGCCAGCCTTCGAAGTGTCTGGCTGCATCTCCTGACAGCCAGCCCTGATCCTCATTTAAGCCCTCCTTATATACAGCTAAATCCATAGCCTTGGGTGAGACGCTGACCCTTTAGTTATGTCATTTCCAAAGTCTACGGGTCTCTAGAAATCTTGCCGGGGTGCCAGTGAACTTATAGTAACCTCTTGAACAAAAGCCCTCTGTATAGGGTTCTTGCCTCCCCAAAACCAGATGGCCTCAAATGTAAACAAATCCCCCACCCCAGCTATAGTCATTTGCATATAAATTGGCTTTTCGGAGCCTGTACAACATCCAGCAATTAAGAAGATTGATACCATGTGCGTTATCATTCTAAATTATCTACATATGAATGTGACAAAGTGGGTGGCCTAGCCAAGACCGTTCTCCAGGGCACGGTGGAAGGAAAAAGAAGACCAGGAAGACAAAAGAAGAACTGGCCAGAGATGGAGGGAGCTGCACCGAAAGGCATCAGTGCATGGTGCCCCCGGCCACGACCGCCAGAGATGGAGTGAGCTGCACCGAAAGGCATCAGTGCATGGTGCCCCCGGCCACGACCGCCAGAGATGGAGTGAGCTGCACCGAAAGGCATCAGTGCATGGTGCCCCCGGCCACGACCGCCAGAGATGGAGGGAGCTGCCCGAAAGGCACCAGTGCATGGTGCCCCCGGCCACGACCTCCGGTTTCGGGATTGAGACGAGATGAGATATGATTTGTTGTGCAACAGCTGTCGCCTAACGAGGACTACAGGTCGCCTCTGCACTTTCCTCCCTCCAACCCTCCTCTCCTCTCCCCTCCCTCCCTCCCTTCCTTCCTCTCTCCCTCCCTTCCTCTCTCCCCCCTCCCTCCCTCTCCCTCCCTCCCCCTCTCCCTTCCTCTCCCTCTCCCTCTCCCTCTCCCGACCGACCGACCGACCGACAGACAGACACACAGATAGGCAGACAGAGCGACCGACAGGCATGCATACATTATGATAAAACCGTAAGACATATATAACATAGGTAAACAATATAATAAATCATGTATATAAAAGTGAGTGAGCAGGTATACTGGCACAAGAGATTCCTCGATAAAATATTTTCAAACTGCCTATACTGGTAGTCGGATATTATAAATCATTTGTTCGCGTCACAGAGACGACAACGAAACTGACAATGTCGAGTCGTCTTATAAAAATGTACACTGACACAATAATAATATTTGATTTATTTTAACTCTTGACGTATCGTTGCTATATGACATTATTAACTAACACACACACACACACACACACACACACACACACACACACACACACACACACACACACACACACACACACACACACACACACACACACACACACACACAGGGTGACACACCACATGCCACCCCCCCCCCCACACACACACATGTTAATTTGTCAATAAGTTAGAGAAACACGCGTTTCCAGATTCACCAGAAAATAATTTGGCGTAGTTGTGTGCCGTCATACGTGGGGACGGAGGTGGATCGTGGCTGCATACATTTGCATAATTACATGCTTCGGGAAAACTCTTAAATTCAGGACGAGGGTTCAAGGGTGGTGAACTTCCGTTCTAGAAATTCGCTACCATCCCTACTAGTCAAACACCGTGTCCGCTATGTTGACACGGAAAACAAACACTCTCGTACCAAACTCGACTGCTGACCCGAGTGCCCCAAGGTGACCTAGGATATTGACATCCAACTTTTTGCCTTTATGTAACTGTGAATCTGGAGTTAAACGCCTACAACTTTCCTCTAGTAAGTAATAATTATCGTCTTTGCCACGGTGGTTCTTTACAATCTGCTGATCACCCCCGTGACAGGCCCTGCACAGTACACACATATGGGGAGTGATAGACATTTCTGGGCCAAGGAAAGAGCAGGGTTTACATAACGGGTTACTAGTGGTGGTATTTGGGGCAAAAAGCCAGCGACAACTAGAACTGATGCAGTACGTTTCACTTTCGGTTCGTTGCATCAGGCAGAGTGATCAGGCGGTCTATTTTGAGTGGAATACGTCAGTGTCCACGCGGTGGCTACGTGTCCGTCGTTCTTCACAAACACAGCGAGCAGTATCACGTGGTATCCATACAGTGAATTTAATTGGTTGGTGGTTCCACACTGCACACCGCACACACCCCATAAAAGGTGTCTAATACCGAGCTTTCCTTTGGGCGCATTTGGTCTACAGACTACACGATCGAGACATCCCTGTTCCGTTTCACTGAAGTCAAACCCGTGAAATCAAACTGTAAGTAGAAACTATAGTTATAAACATATCATCGCCGATTGTATATATTCGCGGTTGTCATCCTTTCTATAGTTAAAACATATACGTGTGTCGGCGAAGTGTTTCTGACGTAAACAGGGTGACGTAGCCTGTGTGTTTTGGTTGTCATTGTGTCACTCGGCGAAATAACGGGTTCATTTGTGATCGCTGTAGAGGCCACTAGGGTTTGAGGGTACCCAGTGATCTCGGCCTTTCGCGATCTCGGCCCGAGTGATCTCGGCCTGTTTCGGTGAACTCGGCCTGTTTGAGGAGTGATCTCGGCCTGTTCGGGGGTATATTGTTGACCAGAAACGATAGCGGCATGAAGTCGGCCAGTGAATTCGGCCTGGGCAGCAGTGAATTCGGCCTGTGCAGCAGTGAACTCGGCCTGTATAGCCAGTGATCTCGGCCTGTTTGAGTGATGTTAGCCATATATTTCTTGTGTGTATATTGATGTATAGTTTTGTTTTGTTTGGTTATTTATGTAAGCAATTCGACATTATCATCGGCAATTTCTGCGTGATGTGTACTAGTATTATAGTGATTGCCGCCAATATATCTACCACTGATCACTGACAGCAAATACTAATTAAATGCAAATAAAACTGACTTGATCATTATTGGTAAATCAATGGAGTGTAGTTAACTTGATGTGTTTTCCCTACGCGTATTTTGAAACAGCATATCACGCCAGCAACCTCGGTGAGCAGGGGTGTCATGTAATAAACATTTATATTAACTACTTCGACTTGTAACGAAGGAGTTTTATCTAAGGTAACACTACTTTTTACCTCGTTATTTTAATTTACTTCCGCGACATATTTTCGTTACTTTTTTTCTGAACTACGTTGCCTCATGGCGTTCCGCCCGTCAACAACAATTCATTAAACGTATTTAAGTTAAACAAATTAGAGCTACGGTAAACTATATTAACGCGGTGATAACTGTCACTTGTTTGTGTGAGTATTGTAAAATCTTTGGGAACAGTAAATATGGTGCGAGGCATTGACATTTTTTTTGCGCCGACATCAATCGAATCGTTTCCCTTAATTCTTCCAGTCGTGACTTCCGCGAATAGGCGCTTTCGGTGACTTGCAAAGTGCAATTGAAATTCACACATAGGCTACGCCTTGCATAATAACGGGACTTATATGCTTTAATGTAGCGTAGTAGGGAAGATCAGTATGCTAACATCGCGCCTTTTACCATCTGTTGACAACTGGAATACTGCTTATGGATTTTGAGATTGACCAATGCTTTTGTCTTGATGCGCCTCTGAGCTTCGTTTCCAAGGATATCTTGGTCTTGTCACCGATAACATGCTATTTGTTGGCACAATAGGGGGTATTGTTTAAGGGTTTTGGTGAGCTTCCAAATATTATTAACGTTCCGACTATGATTCGGGGCTAGTTTGTAGAAGACACAAGGCATAATGTAGACAGTTTGTATTTTATTAAGCACATGCAACAATTCCCCATGACACAATGCATAAATAAAAAACAATGCATAAAAACAAACACTGCTACGGCTACGTTAACTGGTTGGAGCTAAATATCATAGGTTAGACTGTTTGTTTACAAAAGAACGCTTCAAGTCGGTAAACATGCCGAGGAGAGATACGAGTTGTGACTTGTGTCACATGACATTGTTGTAGCTTGTGCGGTCGTAACACCAGGCACTGTAGCTATACAGTCTTGTAGCTTGTGCGGTCGTAACACCAGGCACTGTAGCTATACAGTCTTGTAGCTTGTGCGGTCGTAACACCAGGCAATGTAGCTATACAGTCTTGTAGCTTGTGCGGTCGTAACACCAGGCAATGTAGCTATACAGTCTTGTAGCTTGTGCGGTCGTAACACCAGGCACTGTAGCTATACAGTCTTGTAGATTGTGCGGTCGTAACACCAGGCACTGTAGCTATACAGTCTTGTAGCTTGTGCGGTCGTAACACCAGGCACTGTAGCTATACAGTCTTGTAGCTTGTGCGGTCGTAGCACCAGGCACTGTAGCTATACAGTCTTGTAGCTTGTGCGGTCGTAACACCAGGCACTGTAGCTATACAGTCTTGTAGCTTGCGCGGTCGTAACACCAGGCACTGTAGCTATACCAGGGGTAGAACTACCCACTAGTCCGCTAGTCCGTACACTAGTAAAGATTATGGCGGACTAGTAAATCTGCCTACCAACTAGTCCGGCTGTCTAGTAAAAATCAGCATGTTGCATGATGCCACCATCCGTACCATTGACAAACTAATTCTTTACGTAATGAGGCGACAATGAAAAGTGAAACAGTGCTGTTGATTGGCTGTTGTGTGACATCGAATTCCGAAATGACAGTTTTGTTTGGTTTAGCGTATCTGGTAGAGGGGTAGGGCTAATAAGTGCAATTGGTGGTCATTTTCAAATGCACGGTTTTCGAATACGGTTTACATCTACATTGCTTTATTAGTCTACGTTTATGCACGATGTATCATTACTTGACTGGGGTTGCAAAACCAGCAGAAAAACGCAAGCTGGAAAACACTGCAACTGCCCACCGAGCCATTCAAGTGCTGAAAACGGCCACCATGGACCGTCTGACGCATTTGTTGCAATTTAAATTTGTGTTGTTTTGATATTTTCAGGACTAGTAAACCTTTTGGCGGACTAGTAAACTTTTGTCTATACTAGTCCTGCTGTCCAATAAAATAAATGCTGAAGTTCTACCCCTGTATACAGTCTTGTAGCTTGTGCGGTCGTAACACCAGGCACTGTAGCTATACAGTCTTGTAGCTTGTGCGGTCGTAACACCAGGCACTGTAGCTATACAGTCTTGTAGCTTGTGCGGTCGTAACACCAGGCACTGTAGCTATACAGTCTTGTAGCTTGTGCGGTCGTAACACCAAGCACTGTAGCTATACAGTCTTGTAGCTTGTGCGGTCGTAACACCAGGCACTGTAGCTATACAGTATTGTAGCTTGTGCGGTCGTAACACCAGGCACTGTAGCTATACAGTATTGTAGCTTGTGCGGTCGTAACACCAGGCACTGTAGCTATACAGTCTTGTAGCTTGTGCGGTCGTAACACCAGGCACTGTAGCTATACAGTCTTGTAGCTTGTGCGGTCGTAACACCAGGCACTGTAGCTATACAGTCTTGTAGCTTGTGCTGTCGTAACACCAGGCACTGTAGCTATACAGTCTTGTAGCTTGTGCGGTCGTAACACCAGGCACAGTAGCTATACAGTCTTGTAGCTTGTGCGGTCGTAACACCAGGCACTGTAGCGATACAGTCTTGTAGCTTGTGCGGTCGTAACACCAGGCACTGTAGCTATACAGTCTTGTAGCTTGTGCGGTCGTAACACCAGGCACTGTAGCTATACAGTCTTGTAGCTTGTGCGGTCGTAACACCAGGCACTGTTGCTATACAGTCTTGTAGCTTGTGCGGTCGTAACACCAGGCACTGTAGCTATACAGTCTTGTAGCTTGTGCGGTCGTAACACCAGGCACTGTAGCTATACAGTCTTGTAGCTTGTGCGGTCGTAACACCAGGCACTGTAGCTATATTCTTGTAGCTTGTGCGGTCGTAACACCAGGCACTGTAGCTATACAGTCTTGTAACTTGTGCGGTCGTAACACCAGGCACTGTAGCTATACAGTCTTGTAGCTTGTGCGGTCGTAACACCAGGCACTGTAGCTATAGTCTTGTAGCTTGTGCGGTCGTAACACCAGGCACTGTAGCTATACAGTCTTGTAGCTTGTGCGGTCGTAACACCAGGCACTGTAGCTATACAGTCTTGTTGTTTTTTCTAGCACATATATAAGACGTAGTACACCGTATGTGCCTGTATGTAATACTATCGCCCCGTCCGCTGGCTGCGACTGACTCGCTGTGAGTGCACTCAGGCGTAGCGTCTTGTGCGGTGTGACACTGTGTAAAGCTACGATGCTACATTGAGCTTGACTGACCTACACAACAAAGATCTCTGACTGTTTTATCTGCGGCCCAAGTCAGCGTGTCAGTACATGTGCATTGGAGCGAAACGCAGCGTGTGTTGAAAGTCAGTGCAGAGACATACCTGTCCCGTGAACCACCCGCACACTGTCAGTAAGTCTGTACGGATTCGTGTGTATGCTCAGCATGCATATAATATAGGCCAAACGGGCCTTAACTGGAACCTGTCGCGAGCCCGTCAAAAACTGTAAAAACCCAACACACCTAATCCGACGAATGTCAATTAGGTATGTTTTCATTATACGTATACTTAGTATTCTACCAATGTGTTGCGTTTGCTATCAAAGTTGACCATCTGAGCTTCCTTTATGTCAATCAATCAATCAATATGTTTATTTTCCAACACAATACAGATTATTGTAACAAAGACAGTTTAGTGTTAAAAAAGGGGTATACTGAAGAATTATCTTATATATTCGTATACCTCTATTACATTGTTTCGTAGCTGAATCATTGTGATAACGTATAATGTTAATGTTTATATCAATCAACTGTAACATAAGTCATTTTAACTATACTACTAAGTAATACATTAATAGTAAATGTAATACTAATAATGGAGAGTTTCACATACATAATTGTATCAGAATAATATTGTGTATGTAAACTGTTACACCAGAAAATCATACAGTAATATCATATTTGCTAACCATATTAGTTTTAACTGATTAACAAATGAGCGGAAATTTTGCACTTTTGCAATGTTGAAAGGTAATGAATTCCAGATTTTTACACCATAAATTGACAGACAGCGTGATTTGTCATTAGTTCTCACACACTGACGTACATATTGACATTCTAATCGAGAAGAATATAATTATAATGTGGTGTTTTTGGTAAACAGGCTTTGCACATTGACAGGTATTGGCATATTGTTAAAGGTCTTAAACATAATTGACTGGATCTTCAAATCTACCAAGTCTTTAAATTTCAATATTCGATATCGGTGAAATAACATACTAGTGTGACACAATCTGTTGACATCACACATTAATCTAACCACCTTTTTTGTATAGTAATACAGTGGTACTATATATGGTTCCCCAAATTTCACAGCAATAAGTAAGTATTGGTAAAAACAGTGAATAATATAGTGTAAAAGCTAGCTGTGCAAAAGAAATATTGCTACACTACTACAGGTCAGGCCGAGTAGAACAACGTCATTGTAGTCCTTCCGGTCCAACTTGGTGTGTGTGTGCGTGCGTGTGTGTGTGTGTGTGCATGCGTGCCTTAATGTGTGCATGCATGTGGCATGTGTCATTGTGCGTATATAGGTACATGTTATTATCATTTGTGCTGACACAGGTACTGCATATAGAACAGACAAAATGTTATGAATGATTTCAATATTGTTATTTCTTTAATGTTCCGTTTGTAGACTAGCCATGGCTCATGCTGTTACTTCTTTAATGTTCCGTTTGTAGACTAGCCATGGCTCAGGCTGTTACTTCTTTAATGTTCCGTTTGTAGACTAGCCATGGCTCAGGCTGTTATTTCTTTAATGTTCCGTTTGTAGACTAGCCATGGCTCAGGCTGTTACTTCTTTAATGTTCCGTTTGTAGACTAGCCATGGCTCAGGCTGTTACTTCTTTAATGTTCCGTTTGTAGACTAGCCATGGCTCAGGGCTGTTACTTCTTTAATGTTCCGTTTGTAGACTAGCCATGGCTCAGGCTGTTACTTCTTTAATGTTCCGTTTGTAGACTAGCCATGGCTCATGCTGTTACTTCTTTAATGTTCCGTTTGTAGACTAGCCATGGCTCAGGCTGTTACTTCTTTAATGTTCCATTTGTAGACTAGCCATGGCTCAGGCTGTTATTTCTTTAATGTTCCGTTTGTAGACTAGCCATGGCTCAGGCTGTTATTTCTTTAATGTTCCGTTTGTAGACTAGCCATGGCTCAGGCTGTTACTTCTTTAATGTTCCGTTTGTAGACTAGCCATGGCTCAGGCTGTTACTTCTTTAATGTTCCGTTTGTAGACTAGCCATGGCTCATGCTGTTATTTCTTTAATGTTCCGTTTGTAGACTAGCAATGGCTCAGGCTGTTACTTCTTTAATGTTCCGTTTGTAGACTAGCCATGGCTCAGGCTGTTACTTCTTTAATGTTCCGTTTGTAGACTAGCCATGGCTCAGGCTGTTACTTCTTTAATGTTCCGTTTGTAGACTAGCCATGGCTCATGCTGTTACTTCTTTAATGTTCCGTTTGTAGACTAGCCATGGCTCAGGCTGTTACTTCTTTAATGTTCCGTTTGTAGACTAGCCATGGCTCAGGCTGTTACTTCTTTAATGTTCCGTTTGTAGACTAGCCATGGCTCAGGCTGTTACTTCTTTAATGTTCCGTTTGTAGACTAGCCATGGCTCAGGCTGTTACTTCTTTAATGTTCCGTTTGTAGACTAGCCATGGCTCATGCTGTTATTTCTTTAATGTTCCGTTTGTAGACTAGCCATGGCTCAGGCTGTTACTTCTTTAATGTTCCGTTTGTAGACTAGCCATGGCTCATGCTGTTACTTCTTTAATGTTCCGTTTGTAGACTAGCCATGGCTCAGGCTGTTATTTCTTTAATGTTCCGTTTGTAGACTAGCCATGGCTCAGGCTGTTACTTCTTTAATGTTCCGTTTGTAGACTAGCCATGGCTCAGGCTGTTACTTCTTTAATGTTCCGTTTGTAGACTAGCCATGGCTCAGGCTGCTACTTCTTTAATGTTCCGTTTGTAGACTAGCCATGGCTCAGGCTGCTACTTCTTTAATGTTCCGTTTGTAGACTAGCCATGGCTCAGGCTGTTACTTCTTTAATGTTCCGTTTGTAGACTAGCCATGGCTCATGCTGTTACTTCTTTAATGTTCCGTTTGTAGACTAGCCATGGCTCAGGCTGTTACTTCTTTAATGTTCCGTTTGTAGACTAGCCATGGCTCAGGCTGTTACTTCTTTAATGTTCCGTTTGTAGACTAGCCATGGCTCAGGCTGTTACTTCGTCTACTGCCGGGACTACTGCCGCAAAGCCTCGAGGTAAAATACATTTTCATGCATGATTGGCGATTGCCCATCTATTCTATACCATACCAAGGGGGTTCTCGGTAAAAAATCCCCGATCAAAAATTCTCCAGAAGATCGCCTTATACAGTTCCAATTATTGTTTACGAAACATGATGTAAATAATATGTCACAAAATAAGTGATGTTCTTTTATATTGATTGTATTTGCATAACAGTTGGTGGTTAACATTAACATATACATTAACGTCGACACATATTGATGGCGTAAGACCACATTAAGGATTCGTCCGCCATTACCTAATTAAAGAGTACCCTTGAAAATAGCGTTTTTGTGTGATGTGTTAATTTTTTTCGAGCACTACTTTTACATAGGACATGTTAGTCCAGTGAATACTGCATTAGATCTTTTATGAGGTAGCAATAAATATGCGCCAGTTGCTTGTATATTTGCACAGTGGCTATTTTGCTGAACGAACGCTCCAATGTTTAAAAATCCGTCATCAGATTGGGGCAAAAACGAGGAATGAGAATTTCACGAATTTTCCACAGCATTTGTGTAAATGGAGGTTAAATATGCTGTAAAATTGTCAAGAAGATTGCTAGAGAAACTTTGCAGGAAATGAACGAAACGTTATAATTGCCGCCTATGTAAAATCTAATGTAGTCTAGCTTACTCCTGATTGTTCGGATATGTTATTTCAAGTTGTTACTTCATGCAGTCCCCACATAACTAATGACACCAGGTGTTATTTTGTCAGCGCAATTTGAGAACAAGTTTCTATTGAGGCTCGCTAACTTTGAGTTGGCCCCCAAGCACCAGTTCAGCCTTGGTGTGCTGTTGGAGTTGGAACCGGCAGCGATACGCGCAATGATTAAGGACTCGGAAGACGCGGCGGCGACCAACACGTTTGCGCTACTAGAGTCTTGGCGGAGCAATTGGAAGACCGTCGGCAACTACACAGCTAGTTACGACCAGCTGTGTGAAGCGTACCTCGAGTTGAAGCGGGGCGACATCGCCGAGTTCATCCGGCGAGGTGAGTGTCACAGTTCGGTCTTAACATCAGGCCTTTAGCCAGAAGTATTTTTTTGCCAGTCTTGAATTTATCAAAAATGTGCCTTTTAGCGTGCGAACGGCTTGCCATTCACGCCAATCACAGCCGTTATTGACCAGCTTAGCTTTTTTCAGTGTCAAACCTGCATAATTTGAGACGTTTATTTAATTGACGCTGATCTATTTGATTTGTTTCACTACCAGTTGTGACAAGGATAGTCAATAATGTGGGCCTCTAGGCTTTTAATTAATCTCGTCGCCAGTTGGCCCCCTCTAAATTCCATCAGTCTTATCAGTAAGTTGTTAGTTACGAAATATTGGCTAGTCTTCAAGATGGGCAGACGGGTCTCTTGCTAAGTCCCTAGCAGGCAGTCTGTTCCTAGATTTCATTTATTAATTAATACAACGTTCTTAAGACTGGTAACTATGTTGGATGTGCACTGCCCGCCAAATTATGTTTCGTAAGCCCTTAACAATGTTTGCAATTCGGAAGATACGACCCCACAGCATGTTCAAATGGTAAACAAAACATCCAGTTTTAAACAAGCTTTATTGACAATATGGCCGAGGGGGGCTGAGTTAACCACAATAACCTTTGATGTTCAGCGATGTCCCATTTTCCCACGTTCAACACAGCAGACTTTCTGTTACAAATTACTGCGCTGGTTCATTGTGGGTAGAAGAACAGACTGCCCCCTCCCTTTACCAGTCATAACAATACAGTAGCGTACATGTTTTTATTTAACTTTAATTTAATGTTTTTAATATATTGCCCGTTGTGAACATGAACAATTATGAACATGCTGCTGATGTAATAGTTGTGTAGTCTAATGTCGAAAGTAATTATGTCAATGCCGTGTGTTAGAACATAATTTGAGTTGCATTTACAACAGAGCAAGTTCGATGCCTGAAGGAGCAACTTCACAAGGCGAAGGAGGAGAATCAACGTAGAGTTCAGTTCAATGGTACGTCTGACTTGGCACCAGGAAGAGTGAGGAAGTCTGTATTAAAATGCCATACGTTACTGTAAGGTGACTTAGAACATAACGTACCAGCATACCGGCATACATGCATGGCGGGGAAAGTAATGCATACAAGGTGCATAGCTAATGTGAAGAAATATGCAAAGTTTATTTACAGCATGCTTGTCCAACTGCTTGTGCTCGAGCCGTCTGGGATTGTCCAACGTATTTAACATACGATGGTCACACAAAAGTTCTTTCCGGCTCAGTAAGGGGTTGCACTCCGCTTCGCCTTAACCAGTGCCTAAACCCTCTTCGGCATGTTGCCTATAATCCCACGAATATCAAGTTTTCCAAGCATAGAACACCATCTGTAGCTTGTTATTTTGAACAAAGAAACTAAGATAACATGGTACTGTGGATATGAGAGATGTGGGCAATGGTAGGTTTTGTTTCAGAACAAATCCGAGATGCGAGGGAGGAATTGAGAAAGGAAAGAGAAGACTTCGAATCGACCAAGAGGACGTACGATGGTGAGAGAGAGAGAGAGAGAGAGAGAGAGAGAGAGAGGGGGGAGGGAAGGAAGGCGAGAGGGACGGAGTTAAATTGAGGAGGGAACGAGGGATGGTGAATGGGACTGACAGAGAGGGGAACAGGGAGAGCGACGGGGATGATAAGGATGGATGGGTAGAGTGGGGAGAGATACGAAAAGGGAGAGGAGGGGACAGGACGGGAGAGGAAGGAGGTGGGGAAGGAGATGAAGGGGGAAGATACGCGGAGGGAGAGTGACAATAACAATGACAATGATTTTTTTGCCTGACGACCCCTTGCGGATTATGAGAGGATTTTCTCTCTGAAGTACATTTTAATAGAACATATTGTATTCTTAAGGACATCCAGACTTATATTATATAAATCATATTTACAGCATGTAAAACATAAACAGCACACAGTGCATAAAACATTCAGTGACCTTAATGTATTAAGTGTTTTCGATAATTTTATAATTAGTAGTGCAATCCAGATAATATAAAATGATATAAAATAAACCACGTATTATACATGTATGGTACAATTTGAACTCATTTACAGTAATTATATCACTAATAAATTAACTGTAACCTACAATGTTTCTTCTACGCAATTCACAGTTTTGACAGGGAATTTGTTAGACAGACAAATTGTTTTATGATTACATTAATAAATAGGGAAAGATCTGTCAGCTGTTTCACATTATGTACATTAAACATCTGGTTCATTTTCAAAGTATTAGGTCTGATTCTAAAGTATTTTTTATTTTATTTTGATCTTTCTTCTACTAGTGATGGACATACAAGTGCATACTGATATGCATCACCTTGTTCTCCATTGTACATAATTTACAGAGACACTGAGCATTTTTAGGGAGATACTAACAAAAAGAAGTAGGTAATTTGTGATTGCCACAACAAAATGTACATAAATTGATTCTGTCAGATGGGGTCGACTAGATCATATATACTTCTCGAGTCCTACTTCATTAAAAATATTCTGTAATTTGAACGCGGCCTATTTACATGAATTTCATTGTGTCATGTTTGTCTGTTTATATCTTTCATTTTAAGTTCTACCTGCGTCGTGTAAGTAATAAAACATAATATGAGATATCTTGCTTTTTTTGTTTCAATTAAGTATCCCCAAAATGTATAATTCTCTTTTTTATAACTGTTGTCTCACTTTGTCTGCAAACTTTTCCATATACCGTACGGTTTGTGGGGTTCCTGTTAAGTTTTAGTAGAATTTTCAAGAATTTTCTATGGTATCTCTCAATCTGCTGTACATTAAAAAAAATCCATATTTCACTACCATATAGCAGAATTGGCATTACAAGCTGGTCAAACAATCCACACTGTATGTCTATCGGTAAATCAAGCTTCCGTATTTTAACTTGTTTTATTATGGCTTTGTTAAACAGTCCAGTATATAGTTAGACTAGTTCCCAAATAGATGTAGCTAAAAGTTATTTCTAACTTGTTTTGTCCAAATAAGAACACTGTGTGTGATCTGAACTTTCCACGAGAGAACACAATAACCTTTGTTTTATTAGTATTAACAGATAGGTGCCATGTTTGACAATAATCTCATGCAGCAATTAATGCAGCCAGTAACTCTGCAGGTGTTTCTACCATAAAAAATAGTATGAAATAGTAACGCAGAGAGAGGAGGAGAAGAGACAGACAGACATACATGCAGACAAACTGATAGGCATTTATTGCAGCCAGTAACTCTGCAGGGAGAAGAAACATATAGGCAGGCAGACAGACAGACATACACACAAACTGAGAAAGAGAGAGAGAGAGAGAGAGAGAGAGAGAGAGAGAGAGAAAGATAGAGAGAGAAAGAGAGAGAAAGAAAGAGAGAGAGTGAGAGAGAGATAGAGAGAGAGAGAGAAAGAGAGAGAGAAAGAGAGA